>PHNY01165211.1:15235-30727 GCA_003724115.2 Anethum foeniculum | reverse complement strand
AGATTGATATCAGCATTTGATATCAGTGTTTATTATCAGTATTTACTGTCAGACTCTGTTGAAGCAGCAAATCAATCAGTGATTGATTTGATTGAAGATCTTGAAGATTGCAAGGAAGTGTTGGTTACTCAACTTATGGAAAGGAACAATCAATTATTAGATATGATTTTTGTCTAGTCATGCTTATGTATTCATATCATTAGTAATTGATTGTGTAACTGTGTAGTATATAAACACATATAGGTTTACACTATATGTGTAGTCTACGATCGTTTTAATTATTCGTGTAACCTAGCAGCTCTTAAGAATAATTGAACATTCTTTGAGAGAGTACTTAATACTACTGTTATAGTTTTTGTTCATCAAAACAAAAACTGTTTATTTTTTTACTTGTTTATTATCGATTTGATTGTTCTATACTGTATTCGTACTCTAATACAGTATATTTGTGACCTAACAATAGCATACTCTCCTGTAAACCTTTTGTTTTACTAGGATCATTCCCAACCACTATCCGTGTAACGCTGCAATGTAAGGTCCTTAAAATCATATAGAAGGCCTATAGTTGTTGTTGCTTTTAGATGCCTATAGTTGTTGTTGCTTTTAGATTTCGTTAAAGTCTCACTAAGGACTTCCAATGAACATCAATAGGTTGGTGCATGAATCGGTAGAGTTTTTTGTCACTAAAAGAGATATTTGGTCTCGTGATAAATTAAGATATTGCAAGTAACCAATAATTTTCCGAAATGTTTCAACATTATCACCAAGAATATTTCCTTCAAATTTTGGTACTAGTGAGACAATCATTCGTGTAGAACAAGGCTTGACATCATTGAAACCATAATTTTTAAGAATATCATTGATATACTGTTGTTCGTTTAGTCGTATACCATCGGGAGTTTGTTTCACTTACAAGAACAAAAAGTAGTAGAGAACACCCAAGTCTTTAACTGAAAACTCTTTTTGAATTTTGCTAATAATTAAATGGATAAGTGAAAGTAAAGATCTAGCGACTATAATATCATTCGCGCATATTAATACGTTCTACACATGTTCCTTATGATTCCAATCCTGCAGAGAAGTAACAATAATAGATGAAACAAAACCAACATTGTGTAAAAAATTTATAAGCCGTGAATACCAAATCTGTAGAGTTTATCTAAGTCCATAAATAAGCTTGTTTAATCGACATACAAATCAGGATGTGTTGAGTAAATAAAGCCAATGGTTGTTCCAAGTAAATTACTCCCGGTAAATATCCATGAAAGATGCGTTAAAGATATCAATTTACTTCCTGTAAATTATTTCGAGAAGTTAATTCCCATCGATTTGATTTTTAAGTTACACGATAGAAGTTATTCTAATTAATTCTCAACTTATCGCTTGATCCCTAATCTAGAACTCAACTGATTAGTCTTGATTTTCGGATTTTATAACATCTGTTTATGATGATTATGTGTAATTTAGTGTACTTATGTATTAGTTTACTAAAAAAATTTAACATGAATATATGCACTCATATAAACTAAATTTAATATATTGCCAATATTTGCTTACCGTACTTAATTATAAAGCATTAAACATTTTATAATTAATTAGATATAAATAAATATATCAAAAAATTAATCTACATTAAATATCGAAAGGGTTAAACAAGTAATTTCATAAATAATAAACTGTGAGCTGTGATAATATAATACTCTCCCGTCCCAAATTCACTATCAATACCTTTTGGTAGATTTGACTCAACTTTGATCGAAAATTAAAAATTAATATTTCACAATTTTAAAATATTAAAAAATACACTTTAAATTAGATTCAATAATATCTTCAACAATACATTATTTATAATTCTTTTAATTATATAATATACGTTATTTTCTGCCATAAAAAAATTAAAGTTAATTGGAAATGTGGAATAATACATTCTTCTGAGATAAAGAATAGAATAAAAAAATAAAAAAAATTCCCCTTCCATCTGGAAATATTATTACACACAAGAGCTTTGAAAGCTGTGAGAAAAGGGAGGAACAACAACAATGGGGGAAGAAACAGAAACATCATTGCCAAAAAGCCCTAAAGATGATTTCAAATCCAAACTGATCCACGAAGAAATCGTGTGGATCGATTACGCAGTCCAACAGGCCCAAATCGCCCAGAAAACCATTCAAGATTCTTTGGATTCCGCTATTTCTTTTGCCCAGACTCGTTTCAATCAGATTCGTGATACTTCTGCTGCTCATCTCTCTGTTACTGCTGTAAGATTCCATTTCTTTTTCTGTTTTTCGGATTTTTTTTCGATATTTTTTAGCGAAATGAAATGAAATGAGGATATATGTGATTTGTTTTTTCGGGTTTTCGGGTTTCGAGAAATTAGGATTTGTGAATATGGCTTTAGTTGTTTCGAGAAATTAGGATGTATGAAAATGTTTTTAGTTGTTTCGGGAAATTAGGATGTGTTAATATGTTTTTAGTTGTTTCGAGAAATTAGGATGTATGGATACGTTTTAGGGTTTGTTTTAGATATTTTTTTCGCGAAATGAAATGAAATGAAATGAGGGTATATGTGATTGTTTTGTAATGTAGTGGTGATTGGTTAAGGTTGCTGATTTGTTTTTTCGGGTTTCGAGAAATTAGGATGTATGAATATGGTTTTAGTTGTTTTGAGAAATTAGGATGTATGAAAATGTTTTTAGTTGTTTCGAGAAATTAGGATGTATGAAAATGTTGAGAAATTAGGATGTATGAAAATGTTTTGAGTTGTTTCGAGTAATTAGGTTGCGTGAATATGTTTTTAGTTGTTTCGGGAAATTAGGATGTGTGAATATTTTTGTAGTTGTTTCGAGAAATTAGGATGTATGAAAATGTTTTTAGTTGTTTCGAGAAGTTAGGATGTATGAATATGTTTTTAGTTGTTTCGGGATATTAGGATATATGGATATGTTTTTAGTTGTTTCGAGAAATTAGGATGTGTGAATATTTTTTTAGTTGTTTCGAGAAATTAGGAGGTATGGATATGTTTTTAGTTGTTTCGAGAAATTAGGATGTATTAATATGTTTTTAGTTGTTATATGTGTGAATTGGAATGTTGCTTGATTGAAGATTAAACAGGGAGAGGTTGGTGTTTTGAATTGCGGCTCGGGAAACTATTGGGGTGAGAATTTTTGTGTCTGTTGATGACTTTCTTTGAGTTAAGAAGGGGAGGGGATGATATATTGAGGTTATGGCTGATGTTCGAGAAAGGGTTGAGGCTTAAAGGAGATAGGTAGTTTAGGCTCTACTGCTGTAGGGATTGAATGTGCAATGCCAGGGCCTTTAAGCTTGCTTGATTAAAAAAACTGTAGAGAAAAGTGTTGATTCATTGACTAATCTGTAAACATTTAGAAGAAAATAAAGAAGTAGTAATTGATTAATTTCTTAAGAAGACTAGACCTTGAGTTTTGAAGTGGGGAAGAGTGTAGAATTAGCGAACGCGACTCTGGATTGAGAGTAATGAGGATACCTCGTATTAATAGAGTGCCTTTTGTTGGAGTTGGCTAGAAACGATGCCTTTTGACACGGTTTTACTCTATATAGAAAGTGAGGTCAGTATAGTCTACCTTGAGTGGTTCATGGACTTCATTATGTTATAATTTATTACAAGTGGCTTGCTTCAGCTCTTCAACCTTACTAGTTTTTCATTTAAAGGTATTTGTGGACTTTATTCTTCTTGGCACATAGAAAAGAAACCTTCTTATTAATCTACTCGATTATATATTGGGATTCAGCGGAGTCTTTGAGCTATTCGATTGATTATTTTAAAGATTGACACCCGAAAAACCTTTGATATGTCTCTTCTTGGAAAGCATTTAAAATAAAATTTGTATGCAATTTTGAGTGATTACTTGGTAATGGTGTTAAAATTTTTGAGTTCTGGAGAGATCTACCTATACTATGTAATCGTTCTAATTCTAGACAAATTCTCATCTGATAGATTTTAGTGTTTTGTTTTATCCAACTTTTTCTTAAATGTTTCGGTTCGAAATTTATATGTTTACCAACGGACATCAGATAAATTAACTTGTATATGGCATCAGAGTACCCGTGAAAGACACAAGCTGATTCCAGCTTCCTATCATTTGGGCTATGCATTATAGAACAAGGCATCCAATTATTATAACTGTTAAATTGGAATTAGTTTCTAATTAGATTGTGACCAATCAAAAATTGCATGTCATATTTCTAATGTTTAATATTTTCTAAAATTTTGTGGTTGATTACAACAAAAACATGATTGCAGGATTATCTGGAAGATCTAAAGTCTGATTACAATGCATATGAGAATCTTGCATTTGGAAAGATTAAAGGTCTTTCGGTTTATTTATAAAACTCTTTTAAAATATGGATACACTCTAAATATGTTAATCAATTGTATTCGCATGAACTGAACTTCCTATCATCTGATTGTAGATGGAATACTTCTTGCTGCTTCCAATCCTTTAATGGCAAGCGGAGTTGTTCTTGCATCAGGTCTTATTATTTCAAAAAGTATGCTCTACCACGGTTGATATTCCTTCATTTTAGTAGCTTGGTATATCTTTATTCCTTTTTGTATATCTCAGGATTTGCAATTGCATTAGTGGACGTATGTTGCTTAGCCCCATCGGGGTGCTATTGCCACCATATTGCTTCTCCCTGCATAACTTGTATATATGTGCAGTTGATATAGAATTTTTAATATAAATCGGGGCCAATTAATATAAAAAATATACTTCTATTTTATTTTAGACGCTGGTTTGAGATTTATTAGTATGATGTCTTATATATATTATATACATCATTGAAATAAATTTTAATAGTACCAATAATCTTGAGTTTGAGGGTTTCACCTTGGCCTTTGTGGTAAGGCAGCCCACTCCCATGACCAAGTTCACGGGTTTGGTTTCTCATTCTGTCCTCTATACTTATAAACATTTGTATGTTTTGTAAAAAATGTGATAATATTTGTTTTGTAAGTATCTTCAATGTTATCATCTTTACTTATCTAAAAGAAATACATATTTATTAAGATTTGTTGTCTCGGCTGGGCCCTGAAACAATTGTGACCTGGTTAGCAATCTCAAAAAAGGCAAAGTCTGGGAGGGATACTATATCAAAATATATATTTAATGTATTAGTCTATTAGGTAACTCATTTTATTATTTGCAGAACCAAGACGTGCCTTGTACTACAAGTCAATGCGCCTTTTTTCTAGTGAGGAGGTAAGTATACTAGTCCTTGCAATATTACAACTTGTTCTCTTGTAGATATTGACGAATATACCTTTTTACCTGAGAACATATGTGGAAGGGGGAAAATTGGAGAACACAAATATGACCAGTTATAAATTTGCTTATGGTTTACAAGAAGTTCTTTTCATAAATGTTATTATTTGGGACAAGTGTGGTGAGTTATGATATGTGTCATTGGTTTAAAAGTACTACTTTAACGCTAAGATAATCTAGTTACAAATTATTAATTATATATCCTATCTATGATCAGTGTTTTAGAGTGTATATATTCATGTAATCGTTAGAGTAGATGTTTGTTATAATTCATTGAAAGGATTTCAATTAAACATCATTGTTTTGTGGTTGAGCGCCATAGGGCGTAGTGTTTACTCTACTATCATTTTTTAGTGTTTCCTGTTGACTTTATCAAAGTATTTGGTCCTCTCGTAAATCAAAAACTGGTTGTGGTTGTGAAAATTCATCTCAAAACACAAACGTACATGCAGCTGCACAAATCCACACATACCCTTTATTCCCCCAACCCCATACTGATAAACACTTACCTATGACCCAACCTCATACTGATAAACACTTACCTATGACCCAACCTCAATAATATGCATAACCGACACTATGTGTACCATTAATTTTAATTTAATTTTCAGAATATATTTAGTACTTTCAGCTGAATCTCGAAGTGAAAGACTAATTTTTTCTTTCTAATTGTTATTGTTGCATAGACCTTGTTCTCTAAAGCGGAGGCTAAGGTAAACAGATTGAAAGAATCTATTGAGAGCCTGAAGAAAGAAAGTGAAGCTTTGGAGGTTTGTCTACTTTCATGTCAATATCATGTTAACATATGCTAGTATATATAGGTGTATGTTCTAATAAAAACTATGAAATCATATTCATCTATTATTGAGTATTTGATGGGTAATAAGTCTGGGGCATATATGTCAATTGATAATACTTTGTTTAATATTTTGTCATAAGAAAAGGCACTACAAAGGCCCACGTTTCTCCCACTTCTCTAGGAAAAGAAAGAGGAAGAAAGTCCTGGATTGAGAATGTCGTCGTTCTTGCTGATCGCCACTGTTGTAGGTTAGAGCACCTGCTCCGGTGTGTCGACGAATAATTTACATGAAAATTGTTGGACCATTTGGAAATGAATAGTCGTGAGTTGTGACTAGTCGAGCACCGGGACAACAGTGGAATCAAGTCAACCACCTAGAAGACGCAGCAGATCAAATACACATGCAAATTAAAGGCCAACAAAAGATGCAATATCACATTGTACTTCTTAATTACCTCCTGTGTACACATGGGAAGAGATTGTTTTTCTCTCCTGGAATATCTATTAAAATTTATGACATTATCGTAAAATGGATCAATCTAAAATTCTTCCTCGTTGCTTATAACTGGATTTGCATTACCAGGCAGATTAGGGTGACTGTTACAGGGATATATACAGATAATCTGTTTATGTACATGCTTAAAATGGGGAAAACGGGAAAAACAGTTGAAATTGATACTCTTGAGCCTGAGGTGGCAGATTTTGCACTTTTTCTTGCCCATAGCATTTGTTTGTGGATGAATAGTATAACCTAATTATGTAGCATATTGTTCTTTCATAATTTGTTACCTCATTCATTCTCATTAGCTATTCCTAAATACAAATGAATTTTGGCTGATTAGTGAAATAAAATCTTTTTCAGAAGGGAGCATTGCAAGCAGAAGAGGAAATGAAACGAGGAAGGAAAAAACTTAGGTTTTTGCCTTCAATTTAAATTTTGGCCATTGAATATATCATATCTCATTACCTGAAAGTTTATATTTCTCAGACAAGCTGGAAATCAGATCCAAAGTGTCACTCGCACAGCTTACAAGATTGAGAGAGAAGCTGCAGGTACTAGTTTAGTAAAAAACAATGCGTAACAAAGTTGTTCATTAAAATCTTTTTAGACTTTTGTGGTTTCTGATTAGGAGTGGTAATATGGCATGCATTTTTATTCTCTTACTCCAGGCTTTAAAGATATCCTCAAAGAGCTACCTAGAAGAGAAGCATCTCTATTTAGATCAGAAGTAAGTTTTCAAGGTTCTGGTGTTTGATAATTTTTTTCACATGCTAGTTTCCTAATTTCTTTGCATAATTAGGTCATTTTCATACATCATGTTTTTGCTATAGATATGAAGTCGTGCTGTCCTACAAACTGTCTGGAGGCATGTTCTTTTAGTTTCTGCATAGTACTTCTTTTTATTTTGTATCTATATAAGGTCGAATGTCCTGCTCATTGAGGTTGGTTTTAGACCTTATATTTAGGTCAGAAAGCATGTAATGGTATTAATTAGTACATGTTTATTGAAGGACAAACCCCTGGTGAAAATTGCGTCGCTTGGAAAATGTGATATTTTTAAAATGATTGTATTTTATTGTTTTGTTTTTTCGTTCACCTTGATGTGGTTATAAGGAATTACATATATATATCATTTAACTAACAATTCGTGTGGGATGACAAGGAATTATTTTCTTTTTTCCGCTAGAATACTAAACCTAATGTATTTAATAGGTTAAGCCCTTTAAGTTTATAGCAGCGCCTAAATATCAGCTTTGAGGTTTAATGAATTGCAAGGAAACCATAGTAGCAAAACGGCCTGGGGGCAGCCAGTCATCCAGCTACCATGTATTACAGTAAGTACTAGAGGATTGGTATAATGAGCACGAGCACATAATTTTCGAAGAATAACCTTGCTTTGAAAATCGAAATCATCAGTACTTTCGAATACTGCAGAAATCTAATGAGGGTTAAAGAAATTACACGACGATTCTTGAGCCTTTCGATGTGGTACCAGTTGTGTGTTATGAGCTAACCCTCATTAGATAGACAGTCAAAGCCCAGAAGATGCCTACAATAGTGCATGAAGCAACTGTTGTTCAGTTATTTCCAAACTTTCTTGTTATGTCTAAATTGTTACCAAGCGGTTACCCCATATTTCCGCATGATCCTAATACTTATGATCCCGAGTACTTCTATCAATGTTAACAAGAAACCATTGATGAATTGATCGAATTACACATGTTTGTAAGAAGTCTATAGTTGGCAATATGTGACCCGTATGGCATCTTTTAAATACAGAACTGAAGAACATTAAATGGATTGTCTGATCTATACTAGAAATGACATGTATTCTGAAATAGATGTCCTTGCATTAATTATATAGCGTAGCAAACTAGCAATGCCCATGCTGCTTCTTAGTTATTCCATGATTTGGTATATATTTCTGTAGTTATTTGCCCATGCTTTCATTCAGAAGGTATATCTATTTTGGTCTTTCTTAGACTCTGAGAGGTGGAATTGCATCATCAATCATATACATGTAAAAAGAAAATACTTGGTATATTGTTATGACATATATGATGTCAAGACTAATATTTTTGGTCCTGCCTCTAAGGTTTCAAAGCTTGGATCGGAGGCAAAGCGAGAAAGGCAAGCTCTTAGCAAAAAGGTTACAAAGATCAGCAATTATGGGATATCGGTTTGAACTCAGGTCTCTACACAGGTTACCAGTCGGACGAGTGTTAATTATAAATACTGCGCCTTAGATGGCGTCAATGGCTTCTTTCCTGTATTCCAAAAACGAAATATGTTGCATTGATCAATTTTTTTTATAATAATATAATACTGATCAGCAATACTTTTGTTGTATCATTTTTCAGACTATAACATGAAGTAAAAGTGTAAAATCAAGGGTGGAATAGAGATTGAGTCTGTGACACCCTCAAATGAGCTTAGAATTTTAGATTATCGGAGCAATATGTTGTTTATGAAATTTGTGTTTTTGAGCTTAGTTTCAAATTATTGCCGCAATTTTTTGTTTCTGTTAAATTTGTGTTTTTGCATGTATATTTATGTGAGCCGGTATCTGTAGTGATGGGAATGGACCGAGTTGGGTTTGGGGTGAGAATTTGGCAAAATTTGAATCCAAAAATACGGCGCCTTAGATGGTGTAACGTGTAAATGGCTTCTTTCCTGTATTCCAAGACGTTGCATTGATCACTTTTTTTTTTAATGACTTTAATGTAGTACTGATTGATAAAACTTTGTTGTTGTACCCCTCCGTCCTCAGTGTAGTATACGTCGGGAGACGGGGGCTCGACACGTATTTTAACGCTCATTTATAATATAGCTTCATAAATAATTTTAATTTTTTTTTTCTAAATAAAAGTTTAATACAGTTTAATTTAAAAAAAAATTTAAAAATATTTATGAAAGCATACTTTATATTCACCTTAAAATGCGTGTCGAACATTGAATTCAGAGAGAGTATTATTGGGAGTATTATTTTTCAGACTACAGTATGAAGTAAAAGTGTAAAACCAAGGGTGGAACAGAGATCGAGGCTGTGACACCTTAAAATGAGCTTAGAATTTTAGATTGTTCCTGTAATATGACGTGGGTATGAAATGTGTGTTTTTGAGCTTAGAATCTCAAATTATAAATTTGAAACCTCAATTACAATTATAACGTAAATAATTTCACATTCAATCATTTGAATTTCTGGCTCTCAATTACTCTCTCCGTACCCCTCATTTCTTTATAGTTTTTTTCTCACTCTTGATACATATTTTAAGGCCACTGTAAAGTATAGTTTTATATTTTTAAAAAAAAATTCTTTTTTTTAATAAAAATTTAAACATTATATTTTTATTTTTAAGAAAAAAATAAAAAACAATACTTTATAGGAATTTTGAAAGGCGTGCATAACCCCATCCTCAATGTACAGAACCGGCACCCGTCCTGAAAGTAAAGAACCAAGAGGGGGACGGAGGGAGTACGTCTTAAATAATCGTCCGGTTTCGGGGGGCAGATTGGGCTAAGAGGTACAAAAATATTTTTGATCAATGCTAAAAGAAAATCAACTATACATGTGCTATGTTGGTCTCCCTCTTCACTAATATCTTGGTGACTCCTCACTCGAAGCCTCTCCGAATTTATCTGGTTAGCTTCAGACCATTTGATCTTTCGAATCAAACGCGTATTCAAAACTTCTACCAAGCAAAAAGCGAAACATCCACCCACCTCAAAAATTACAACTTGAATTAACACATGCAAGAAACTGACCATCACCGTTTGCTTCCGTACAAACAGTTCTCACCACTGCCACTCTTTTGCAATTACATCTTATAAGCATACTAAACTTGAAATAGAGGGAGTGTCAAGTTAAGAAATTTACGATGAACTAGGGATTGTATATTCACATACAAAGTGTTATTTCATGTATATATTTCAAAAAGAACACAACGGTCTGTACCGATTCGAAAAGAATGAAATATTATCAGAATTCTTCGTTAATTCGTATGCTAATATTTTTTTCATTTATTCTCTTTGACGGTCAATCATGGTCTTCCAAATTTTACCGATAATATGGACGAATCCCTCATTTCGTGTAAAAGATCTTAGTCGTGCTTGAAAGCCGAGTACAAGGTGCAAAGATCTTAGCCGACTTGAAAGCCAAGTACAGAGGTGCAGTCACATCTTATAAGCATATTCTAGTCTGAAGGACGACAAGTATCATGTTAACAATTTTACGAAGAATTAGGAATTGCATATTTAGGTACTTGATGATTCGAATCTTGTCAGCTATAACATGAGTGCGTGAATGTGTGTAAGTAGTGAAAAAGAAATTTTTTTTTTAACACTTATCTAGTTAAAACTATAAAGTTGAAAAATTACACTTAAAATTGATTCTACAATCTACTCCATACATGAAAAAACAATAAGTTAAGCGAACATCTATTATCACCACTTCCATATTATTCATAGAAAAAAAAGCTTAATATCTCCATAGTTTCCTCATAATAGATTAACCGAAACAACTAACAGTAAAAAAGTAAAAACCACATTTTTTTAACTTTAACCATTCAACCCAACACCGACACGTACACCTCCAGTGACGTCAGCAAACCTCATAATTGCGGTGGTGATGACGTCCATGACCACCGTCCTGCTCTTCTTTCTGTCTCCTCAACTCCATAACTTTCCGGTGCGAGTTAGAGTGCTGAGTCAACACAAAAGTCGGACTCGCCGCCGGTCTATATTCCGGCACCAACCTCCCGGACTTGTACCTTACACCACAAGCATTGCATAATGTTTTCGGGCCTAGTGGCCCGGTTCGCCATTGTGGCGTTTTCTCCGACGCGCAGTGCGTACAACGCCGCGCGTCGGAATTAGACGAAGAAGATATTGGTGAGTTCTGATTATTGTTGTTGTTGTTGTTATTATTATTATTGTTATGGTAGTTTGCGTGCATCGGGATTTGTGATTGCGGAAATGAAGTTGTCCACGTGTTGGCCAGCGAGGGCGCTCTCGATCTTTTGCTTCGTGATCGGGACTGAAATGAAGGTTGTGATTGGACGTTTGGCGCTCCGGGAAAGTTTGTTACTGGAAAATCAGTGTAGGAGTCGTCGACAAAATTCGAGAGCCATTCGAGTTCTGCTACTTCATCGTTCTGCATCAATTAATTACTTGATTAAGTAACTGAGTTCGGAAACATTGTAACATTTATGCGCGAAAGTAAGGGTATATAATGGTAAAATGAAATTATCGCTAATTTTTAGAGGTCAGTTGAAGACTGATACCTTTCGTTTTAGTTGATTTTAGTTAGGAACTATTTTCCGTATTTATTTTCAAAGGTATGTCGAGTTAATATACTCGTTTAATTAATTTTTTCTGGTTCCGTCACTGTCCTGTACTTAAGTGTGATTCTTAAGTTCAAAGAGAAAGAGTTTACCTAAACATTTTATAGACTAATATGATCTAAATTCAATGAGTGCAACTTTTGACTAGTTCACGAGATACTTGTGATTTGTGAAGTAAACGAGGGACATATTTGCGAATAAATTTAACTAAGTAAATTAGGATAGTTTAAGAGAATTATGAGTGTACCGGAACGCAGATCTCGTTGGTGAAATCAGAGGCAGAGTGGAAGTGCATAGCGGAGGAAGAGGAAGTTGCAATAGTGTTGGTAGTATAGGCATGTTCAACGGACGAATTAGCGATGTGGTGGTTCGCGGTGGTGGTATCGGATGAACTAAATATATGATCATTCGACAAGTCCAGAAGATCATCAATACCATAAAACTCGGGCGCAGTGTACCCGTACATCTCCATTGCTCGTAAACTCTGATTGCGTGTTTATTTATTTAGACAAAGAGGAATCGGAGATATAAACGAGGCCTCTGCAAATTACTTACTACTAACAACTAGTTAAACTCTAGTAGTAAAGAGCAGAGGGGTGAGAGTGAGTTGAGTGTTCATGGGGGTTTATATATAGGATTTATAAATGTGTGAAGAGGTAGAGGTAGAGGAGAAGGGCACCGTACAACAAGGGTTTAAAGGAAGAAGCTAAGAGGGGGCAAGGGAACGTGGGTAGAGTGAGAGAGCACACTATCTTGTATAGAGTAATCACATTGTGAGGGAGGGGGAGAGGAGAGGAGGGGATCAGCTCACATCCTATGACATATTCTTTAATTTCTTCAACTACCTTCCCTTTTCACCTTTCTTCACAACATTTACTCCTAGTAATTTCTTGACTTGTAGAGTTGTAGTCGGTAGTGTGCCGTTTGGATCATGGAATTTTAAACCAGTTAACGAGAATGTGAATTGAATTCTAATACAAAGACGTGTTAGAACTTCATTTTCATTTTAATTGACTAGGTTATAATACCATGATCCATACGTTCTCTAGATTCATTTCAAATTTATACACGAGCATAATTTAGTTTCAAACTTTTTCAATTTTAGCCACTATGTTATCTTTTGATCAAAATACAGATTTGTTAACCAAATTGATTAAGAATCCTTAACAAAAATGTGACCGGAGATAAGTTATTTTCTATTAGAATATTTAGTATAAGATCCAAGATCCAGTTGGTTTTTCGTCTTAACACCTTTCTAACTACCATTAGAACCATAATACATGCAAAGGAACCTCATTTGTTTACAATAAGAAAAGAGTAAGGTCATCTGTTTGTAAGTAGCTAAGGTATATTTAAGAAATATTACTAACAAAAACTCACAGTTTGGTCCATCCCGGTAACTTAGCTGTTTGAGACCGGAACGTTAGGGGTTTATCATCTTAAGTTCCTAAGTTCGATTGTGAGGGGATCTTAGTAGGAAGTCAACGACGGTGAAATGTTGTGCTAGCTTTTCCAGAATTAGTTTAGGTGTGCGTAAGCTGATCCTAACACCATGTTATAAAAAAGAAAAACTAACTTACTTACGGTTGGAGCTTTATGGCGGTAGAATTTGAGGGTTCATTACAGTTTGAATAAAAGTAACAGGCAAGATGACAAGGTCCAATATTTTAATTAGGTAATTTAAATGGTAGGCGATATGGTTTATATATTTTAATTATGGAAAAAGTAAACAAGGTCAGGAAGCCGTTAATGAGACCACGTTAAAACGGAGAGGGAGAGAGTAATATACATTGAGGGTGACCATATACATATATATATATATATAATATCACAGCTGGCTCCACTCCTATACCACTTCCCTGCCCACATCCAGCTGTCCTAGTCGGTGGCTGTATCAGTAAGAAAATGTGGTAGTAGAATCTAGGCTTAGGTTAGTTGAAATTTTCTTTCTCCGAATAACTTTGATTTACATGTTTACTTTTTGTCACTAACCACCCAACACTACCTCTCACTAGAATTCATATCTCTAGTTCCATTTATCATATGGGATTGAGTCCTTGTAGAAGACAAGAGTAATGTGAGTCATTTCAAAAATATTTATCGAACGACGTGACTCATATATGATGGATTTTAATTTTTCGATGCAATATATGTATATAGATTTTATGTAAAAATATATTCAAATGACAAATGACTTGATTTTATTGGTTACTCTATATATATAAGAGGGATTCATCCAACAACAACAATATATTAACAACCCAGGACTTGACAACAGTTTTGGGAATGACGATTACGGGAACACTGTTGAAGGATTCTTACATTTCTCTTCTCTTACATTTCTCTTTAATTTGCATTACACTTCGTGGCAGAATCAGGATTTTAAATTTTTGAGAACTAATATTAAGATATATATATTTTTTAATGTCTAACGAAAGGAGCGTTGTTTTAGGGGAGGTATTCTAGACTGCATGATTTTTTTTAATAGATAATCAAGGTAAAAATGTACTTCCTCAATTTCATTTTAAATGTAGTATTTTGATTAATTTTAAATTTCAGTTTAAATTTTGAAACATAAAAAGAAAGGGAGGAAACGGATTATAAGTGCTTTGGTACCTTTTTTAATAATACCAACTATTCTATGAAGTATAAGATTATTAGTTTGATTAATGTCTAATAATGTTAGAAAGCTTCAATGCATTTCAACCCACCAGAAAATAAGAAAGGTACGGCAAGTACAAAGATTGCATACACGGTACATACATCAATCAATCAATCAATCAGTCAGTCAATATGTACGTATAGCAACGATATACTGTATGTTAGTGTCTGGTTTTGTTAATTTTGAGCTCAACACAATTATTAAAGAGTGAAGTTGGTATTAGATTGACATCTTACACCAACCTAACCTTTGGCTCTTGGCACAAGGGCACTCGCCCCATCCTAAAATTATGAACCACAACTAGTAGTCTAGTCGGATTGCTATGGAGGCCTGTGTTCTTCCTGCAACTAGCTTTTGTATCTCTTATTTTATAATTACATGCACTTATTCATTTAACTTCACTTCGGATATGGTTAATTCATGATTTACTTTTTAAATAAAATTTTTTATTTCTTTTTTAAAACTGAACACACGCATATCAAGCTCTTGACCTCACCTAAAAAAGTCATCCACTGCACTAATTCTTTATTGTCTAATAAAAATAGTCTTTCTATACATACACAAAATTATACCAATTAAAATTAACCGATACATAAAATAGTACTTGTTAAAGTGCGTCCATGATCAAACGCTAGATATTATCTACTTCCAAAAAATTTTAATGCTGATTCTTCAAAATCATCACGATTCTTATCATTTTCAAAATTTAACACTTTTAAAATTTAAATAAACTTTAATTTTTAAAATTATAATTAAAATATATAAATAATAGAATATTATAATATATTTTTTTTAAAACCAAATATTATAATTTTTTTAAAATGAACGTGTAAAAACAAAACGGGAGTATTTAGGAATCCGAGTTATAGCGGTCGATGATACCA
>PHNY01165210.1:500-16571 GCA_003724115.2 Anethum foeniculum | reverse complement strand
AAGTAATTTCACAAATACTAATATTTCACAATTAGTTTGTAAATAAAATTTTAACTCAACATCATTAACTGATATAAGTCAAAATTAGAATACAACTAATCATGCTGCATATTTATCTTAATTTGATTTGAATTATGGAGCAAATAAAGATATTGGATTGCTTCAATTTCCATAATTCAAATTAACTAAAATAAATACTAAATATCTATGAGTTAGATATTAGCACTTAAATATTTATAATTATCCTTGAATAATTACCAATGAAATATATGAATTATACACATGGAAATTATTTTATAGATAATTATACATGCGAGGTCTGGATGTCATATAAATTTATAAGCCCTTTAAATATTGAAGCTTTAATACTTGTGAGCTTATTTAAGAATTCCTTGCAGATGAGATTTCCAACTACTATGCAATAAGTAATATCCCAAATTTACAAACCATTCTTGATAAATTAATTTTATCAAGTGATTTAGTAAACATTTCTGCAATTTATTCTTTGACTAAAAGACATGCCCTCGAAAGAAATGATACCTGTGATTATAGTGCTTTTTCGTAGAGTGTTCCTCAGAGTTGTTGGAGATGAAGTTGTTCCTTTGTCCATAGCATCAGAGCACAACAAAAGATGTTGAATTCTGCTTCTCACCATGACAAGAAATCAATCTTCTTCCACGAAGTTGACAGCTTCTAGAGATACTTCTCCTGTCTTTCTTAAACCTGCGTAATCTATATCTATATAGCTAAACATGTTAAGTATAGTATCTTTAGGGTACACTAATCCAAGATTTGGTAGTCCCTTAAGATATCTAAGAATCTTGTTAGTAGCTATAAGATTGGATTCTCTAAGATCCACTTGGAACCTTGCACATTGGCATCTTGAGAATAATATATGTTGACTATTTGCATTTGAGTAAATGAGTGAGCTGGTCATACCTCTATAGCTTGTCATTATACCTGAGTTGCACTGATCAAACTTTAGTGGTTGATGTTGGTAACAAGTCTTGGCATGTCTAGAATCTTCTAAATTATACATCTTCAAAAGATCCTTGACTTACTTGTATTGCCATCATTCTCTTGGTTTACTTGTGCTCCTAAAAGAATTGTTCTTTTGGCTTGCTTGAGCTCCTAAAAGAATTATTATAGTGGCTTGCTTGAAGTAATTTCCAAAAAGAATTGTAACTCTTCCAACTCGCTCATCTTATACTTGCTTTGCAATAAATTAGTAAATAACTTGCACAAGTTTTTGTTAGTAGACCAACTTATAATATTATCATGATATCATTGCACATATATAACATTATTTTGTGCCTTATGATAATGAGAGTTAATTCTATGACTACTCTACTAGTCCATAGTCAATTATAAGTCCAATTAGAGTGTCATACCATGTCCTTGAAGATTCCTTTAGTAAGATAACGGTTCATACCAACCTGTACTGAGCTTGTGAAAAAGAGATATACAGAGTCTAATTGATCTGCAACTGCATCCAGGAACTGTTGTACATTGACTTCTTCTTTTGACTCACCAAGAAGGAGTGCACTTGTTCACCTTCACCTGAAAGATATTGAATTTTGAAAGTGCAGCATGTGCCAGATATGTCTTAGTATCCTCAAGTCTCGTCACTAGTGCTTTCTGTCAGATACTGCTTCTGGATAATAACCTAGCATCCAGTTTGGCCTTGTCCCTCGTAACAATGCCATTGTCATCCAGTAAACTTTTAGTTATCCTTGTACTAATTACAATATTGTCATTTGGTCCGGATACCAGCTTCCCTACAATCTGCTTTCTCACTGATTGATTTCATCTTGCTCTGCAATCACATCAACAATTACTTTGTAATCGCCCAACCCGGATCTATCAGAGCTTCGATAACTTTCTTAGTTTCTTCTTCAGAAAGAAAACTAAAGAAATAATCATTCATGCTCAGTAGCCCTGCTAATCATCACTCCACATTTGGATCACTTAAGAACTAGACTCCAGGACTGTTCTTGACATCAAATCCTTTGTCTCAGCAGATACGTTCTTGTAGTGTCCTCTTGATTTTTAATGTGGTGTTGAGTCTGACTAGACGATCCTTCTTTTGCTCCCCTTAAGCTGTTGCTGGGATTTCCTGAAAATCCTTATCCTTGCTAAGGGGCTTCATTGAAGTACTGAGATGTGTAGTTAGACTACCATTCCACTGCTTGGATATGAATTGTCATTACCATCAATTTCATCCTTAACAGCTTGAAGCATGGTGTTGTTGAATTGTACACTTAGACTTCCAATCACCTTCTGTTGATTAACCACAAACACCCTGTTGGTTGTAGACTCCACTGAGTAGCCATGGAAAATATCCTTACAAGCCTTAAATGTAATGCCAAGATGCTCCAAACATATGAAAATGTTTCATTGTTTGCTTCTGCAGAACATTCTCCTCCAAACACCTGAAAGATATTCAGTGTTTGCTTCTATTGGCCATTACTCAATAGTGGTCTTCATGTCTTCATCCTGATCAAGGCCCGATCTTACTTGTAGCAAACTGCATCGACTGTTCAGCCCCTAAGTACTTAGAAAGTCTTGATTCGCTTGACATTGTCCTTGTAGCTTGAATCAAGTTCTGGTTATTCCGAGTTCTTGGTGCTGAATATCTCCTTAAAATTCTCTTGTTGGTGTAGATATTATCCAGAATTGCTTCTTGAATCCAATTCATTTATCTAACAACAAAGTCCTTACAGTTGTACTTGCTTCCAGTTCGATCTTCTTGATGTGACAATCACCATCTGTGATGTCTTTTGAATGCACGAACAACAACTTTGTATAAAGAGTAGTCATCAACCATCATTTAAGTGAATCATGCTTTGGTGTAGACATGACATTGACTGGTCCGTTGAAATCCATGTATCATCTGAAGCGGCTCGGTAATGTAAATATGTCTTTACTTCTATGTGATGTTATCTTTGACTTCTCTTTCTGACATGCCTCACATATTGCATACTTCTTGAATTCCATATGAGACAGTCTCTCTCACTGATCCCTTTTTATAAAGAAGATCCTTGTATTGACGTTCAGGGGTGAGAGCTTCTTATGCCATAGCTAAACTCTTGTCTGATGAAGCTTTCTAGTTAAAATGGTTGACTTCAGCTTTTCCTGAGATTCCAGGTCAGCTACGAGCATATTCTTATCTCACTCTGTAAAGAGCAAGCTTCTCAACTTTCCTGCTTAAGATAAAACACTACTCCTTCATTGAATTGACAAGCTGTCCTTTGATACAGAACTGTCGGATAGAAGATGTGTGCCTTGTGTCTCCAGCAAGAAAGATGCTTTCAATTGTTATCAGTGATACCAATGATTAGTTGTTATCAGTGATATCAATTGTTGTATACACGATGACATTTCATTTCTGTAGCTTTTGTTTCGTACTGAAAATCTCTGTTGTCATCTTCAAAGATTATTGTCGGAATAACTTTGTGAATCACATTTGGTAGTGAGGCTCTTTCTTCGATCATATGCCTTTAGTAGAAATATGAATCGATTGACCTGTTATGTCCTGCACTCATAAATGGATTAAAAGTTCTAGGTACCCAACTTAATGTTTGGGTCCAGATGGATTAGAGATGTTACTATTAACAGTGGTAACAACAGCTTCGACCTTAACATGCTTATTCTTATCTTTGTAGATAAGATTGAGCAAGACAGACATGATATGCATTTAGAAAATTTAGTACTATCTACTTTTAACCAATCTACACAAGTGTAACAGGTAGCAAGTAGAATTACAGATATTCAATAATTTTCTAAACACGCAAGGAACAACTAAATCACTAATTCTTTTTAAACCAGTTATGTTGTTGTATGTCATCTTACTGTCTCTATTACCTAAGTCAGTTTTAGATACAACTTGGTGTTCTACAAATTCTACTGACAAAAGGTAATCTATCCATCTTTTAAACTTTTTACTCATTAACAAACAATTCAGAATGAATAAGCAAATTTAGTTATACTAAGGATACTGAAAATAAGCTAACACAAAGATCTTATATGGCGGAAACATAACCCCTAAAAATTAAGAGCTATTTCCTAGAAAAGCTTCTATCTCACTAATGCAATTAATCATGTTCAACAAATTGTCATACATATATTTAAGATCTTATGAAGCAACATGCACAAGTAAATCATCAATCCTAGTTATCAGAAAAATATTCTAGACAACTATTTCAGCGTATGTGTGATGTTATCATGCTTGTGCGTGTGTTAAACATTTAAACACTTGAGATCTTATCATGCATTAGATATTGAGAACAAGATACTGCAGTGGTTCAACATATTTTAAACCTGAGATATGTGAGTTGGATCATCTTAGAGATTGCTATGAAAGCAAGATATTCATGATCTTCCTTCTCAACGTCTGATTCATCCCAACTATTTCCTTAAGCAATATAAGCTTCATCATTGCTTCAACTCGTCAACTGAATCCCTCTTCATCATTATTTGTCAAATTATGTGTTTTGTTGTGTGTAGCAAACCCTGATGTTACATGTTACATATTTCTTTTCATAACTGTAACTCTCAAATCTTGTTCATGTCTCCATCTCAATCTTTTAACCACCTCCTGAACTGAATAATGAAGAGTCTCTACTCTGGAATAAATAGGTCTGATCCTTGGATATAGCATTTATACTCCTTTTGAATCTGATCTGACTAAACTTCCCTGACATGTGTAACACTGCCCTATAGTCCAGTCCCTCAAGGTTTTCCAAAGTGTACTAAATTTAAGAATTCAACTGTGGAAGAGTTCTGCAAGCTTAAAGGAATCAAACAGGAAATTTCTGCTCCTGGAACTCCACAACAAAATGGAGTAGTTAAAAGAAAGAACATAACCCTCATAGAAGCTGCAAGAACCATGCTTGAAGAAACAAAGTTTCCAACTTAATTCTGGGCAGAAGCTTTGCAAACTGCTTGCTTTACTCAAAATTCAACATTGATAAACAAGCTTGGAAAGACACCATTTGAAATGGTGAAAGAGAAGAAACCAAATTTAAAATACTTTCACATATTTGGTTGCAAGTGTTTTATTCTCAAAACTCATCCAGAACAGCTTACGAAGTTTGATCTAAAAGCTGATGAAGGTATTTTTGTTGGATATCCACTTTCAACAAAAGCTTTCAAAGTTTATAATCTGAGAACAAGAGTAATCATGGAATCTATTCATGTATCTTTTGATGACAAGAAGATTACAGGTCTACAAGATGCTTATGAACATGATCAACTGAGATTTGAAAATGAAGTACCATATGCTGAACAACTAAATCCTGATATTTCTGCAAACACTGATAGTGCAAATACTGATATTCCATCAGACTCTGATGAGCCATTATTTACTGATGGTAATCAAACTTCTAATCATGAAGCACATGTTGAGGGAGAGCAACATGAACATGCTCAAGAGTCTACTTCAAGTAATATATCTGGAGATACATCAGAAGATAGTTCATCAAATACTGACTCCTCACATTCTAATGAAGCAAATTCTGATAACCATGAAAGCACTAATTCAGGCGGAGCATCAGGAAATACTGAAGGTACTGATCAGAGACAACAATGAGACACTTTGGATCATGGTGGATCATCTAGTTCTAGAAGCCAACTTCCTACAAGGAAATGAACAAAATCTCATACACCTGATTTGATTATTGGTGAGTGTACCAACTAGAAGAACTGCAACTCAGAATAAGTGTCTCTATCATGCTTTATTATCTCTGAATGAACCAAAGAAAGTGGATGAAGCTCTTCAAGATGCTGATTGGGTAACAGCTATGCCGGAAGAGTTAAATGGATTTGAAAGAAACAAAGTATGGACATTGGTGCCTAGACCAAAGAACAAATCTATTGTTAGTACAAAGTGGATGTTTAGAAACAAAACTGAAGCAAGGGCATTATTACAAGGAATAAAGCAAGGCTAGTTGTAAAGGGGTATTCTCAGCGAGAAGGAATTGACTATGATGAGACATTTGCTCCTGTTGCAAGGCTAGAGGCCATTAGAATCTTTTTGTCCTATGCTGCTCACGTGAAGTTTAAAGTCTTTCAAATGGATGTGAAGAATGCATTTCTTAATGGTGAACTTGAAGAGGAAGTTTATGTTGAACAACCTCCAGGGTTTATTGATTCAAAGTATCAAAATATGTCTACAGATTAGATAAAGCACTCTATGGACTAAAACAAGCTCCAAGGGCATGGTATGAAACACTAGCTCAGTTTTTACTTAAGAGTGGTTTCAAAACAAATACCATTAAAAAACTCTCTTTTACTTAAATCATGGTAAAGACTTGTTAGTAGTTCAGATATATGTTAATGATATCATATTTAGGTCTACAAGTGATAAACTCTGTCAAAAATTTTCTAAGCTTATGGATTCAAGATATCATATAAGTATGATGGGAGAAATGAGTTACTTTCTTGGATTACAAGTCAAACAGACCGATGAAAGGATCTTCATTAATCAAGCTAAATATACTAGAAACTTGCTTAAAAGGTTTGGAATGCAAGACAGCTCAACTGCAAGTACTCCTATGGCCACTGCAACCAAGCTAGACTTAAATACTGGAGCATCAGTAGATATAACTAGCTTCAGAGGGATGATTGGCTTTCTACTCTATCTTACTACTAATAGACAATGTATGCTACCTGTCTTTGTGCAAGATTTCAAGCTGATCCAAGAGAAACTTACCTAGTAGCTGCGAAAAGAATATTTAAATATCTCAAAGAAACCATGAATTTAGGTTTATGGTATCCTAGAGAATCGGATTTTAAGTTAATAGGTTACTCATATGCTGATTTTGCAGGTTACAAAATAGACAGGAAAAGCACTAGTGGAAGCTGCCAATTTCTTGGAGGCAGATTGGTTTCTTGGTTTAGCAAGAAACAAAATTCAATTTCCACTTTCACTGCAGAAGCTGAATACATTGCTGTAGGGAGCTAGATTCTTTGGATGAAGAATCATTTGTTGGACTATGGGTTAGAATATTCTAAAATTCATATATATTATGGTAATTAAAGTGCCATTGTAATGACAGGACATCCAGTACAACACTCATTGACAAAGCACATCAGTATAAGATATCATTTCATTAGAGAACATGTGATGGAAGGTACAGTGGATTTGCTTTTTCTGCCTCCAGATCAACAGCTAGAAGACATCTTTACCAAACCCTAAGTGAATTCATTTTTACAAGACTGGTGAATGAATTAGGAATGATTAATGGTCATTCTGATGAGTAGTTATACTTATATAAGGCATATGAAATTTAGAGTCGGTTTCTACTCATAAGTATTTAATGATTGTCTATTAAATACTGATGCCATGCTTCTAAATAAAGTTTCTTAATCTCTGAAATTTTTGGTGTATCAGAGTTTGTAAATTCTGATATTGGTCAATGGTCAAATACTGATGGTTGTCAGACTTTATTTTAATTCAGTATTTGAATTTATTTATATTTTTAAGATAAATAATATATTGTGTATATAATTGACAGCTCATAAAAAAGTGGTGGAATGCTTTTTGGACAAACGGTTCATATGTTGTGTGCATATCTATGTATATATTTTGAATAACCGTGCATGTTAATTACTGCCTATTTCTTTGTTCCACCAGTTAAAAGCTTACAGCTGTCCAAGCCCATGTGCAACTGTCTTCGGTAAAAGGGAAAGCAGTGAATAATATCAATTTTTTATTATTTTCAAATTTTTATTATTTTCAAATTCACTTTTACAACAGCTACTGCATGTTAGGGTTTATACTGAACTATTCGTTTGAAACATATACTTTTATAATAATTATTGACAATCTTAAATGCATGTTTTCACATTGTCTGTATATTATATATTATAGACAATCTAGTATCAAATGGGATAGCAGAAGATTAGATTGTCAAACTCCTTATATAATATAATAAAGGTTCACAGTCTAAGTGGTGTTAGACAAACCACTGGAACGGCTGAAGTATCATTTAGAAATAGTCTATCTTGGCTATTGAATAATACTTGTATACTTTGTGTATATTGAACGGGATCAAAGTAGTAGAATTGTTTCTTTTATTCTGACAATAAAGAACTAAAATTCTATAATATTATTATTGTTCAGGTTCTTAATCCGGATATAGTGATTGACACTTGTATTTAATGCACATGCCTTGATTCATACATTATGTAATTTATTTTAAATTACGAATTTATGTATTAGGCAATGACATTATATATATACAGAGTGAGATATTAACTATAAAAAGAAACCGTGTCCGGAAAATATATTCGGGTGATAATGTCCTCTTGAAAGCTCATAAAGATAATTATGCTTTAGTCCTGCAGTCAGATTTGTTCTTGCAAAATTATAAGATTGAGTGGATGATCAAGGATAAAAGATATCGATTAAATTAATTGTCAGAAATTAATTTAATTAATGGACATACGATATCTTAAACATGGGGAATTTAATAAGTAATTAATATGGGAGCCGAATTAAACTATTAATTTACGAAATTAGGAAATGTAGTGCAAATATTAATTCTTTAGTGGATTGAATTAATATTTAATGACATTGGGCTTGGCCCAGAATGTCATTGGAAGGCCCGACCTAATAGTCCATGATCCCTACTGTAACCTATATATATTCTTATTCTCCTAAAGCTAGGCCCACACACACAAAAACGAAATCAGATCTTAGGGTTTGAGAGAGGCAGCCGCTTTTCTGATGGAGCCATCTAAGGTTTTGGATTTTCGGAGCTTTAAGGAGAGGTACACCTTGGGAGATCGAAACCCACACTTCGTCCAAGGAGAATCAAGGAATACAGTAGAAGACGTGGACTGAATCACTTGCACGTAACAATTAAGGTTAATATTCTGTTCGTACTCTTTAAATTAATATCATAAAATGTAGGGCCACGATTCGATTGTTCCAACACTGCAGACCTTGTCACACAAGAACCTCCTTCTCAAAGGGATGGAGCAGACATCTCTCTAAATGCTGATAGAACTTTGAAAACTTATACAACTTTGGGTGCACTACATGCTGCTGCTTCCAAAGAATCTCTGACTCTTACTCATGAGGTTTCAAATGTCAAATTGCAGACGAAGAGTCTATTAGCTCAGACTAAGAAGAGATCAGCTGGAGTTAATCTGTCCAAGGTACCTGAAGATTCATCTTCAGAAGAAGAAGGGAATCCATAAGAACCTGATTCTCAAAGAGAATCAGCAATTCCTGAACCTCTTGTCCCACAAGAACCTTCAGCAGCAAATGCTGAAGCAGACATTGGAGCAGAAGTGAAGACAACAGCTTTAGTGCTTTATACTTCTGGAATTGTGCATGCTGCTGTGGAAGGCAATGAACAAGTACAAGAGATTGAAGCTCTAGAAGTGCCCCCATTTACAGCATTGCCTGAGGATGAGCTACCTCAAATTTCTACACAAGGTGCTCAGAGTATTCAAAGAACAGGCTTTGATGCTCAGACAGTTCAAGCTCAAATATCAAACTCTAAAGCACCAAGTTCTGACAATGTCCCTGCAGCAAGTCCGGCACACCCTGATCTTCCAACTTCTCCAACAAATACTGATGCTATAGTTGCAGTAGAAGAAGATACACTATTAGCAAAGGAGACAATGGTTGTTGCTAATGATTTGATCAAGCTGCTAGACATTCCTAAAGGTGTGGAAGTGGATGTCCTGGATGGTGCTAATGTTGTTGTAGGTGAAGAGGCAATAAATGTTGATGCAGAAGAATCTGATGTGGGTTCCCATACCCTAGTTATGAACATTGATGATGTAAATTCTGATGCTGAAGAGGAAGTGGCACATGTAGATACTGCTGATAAAGATTCGCCTTCAGGCTTAATCAATGTCTCACTTCACTCTAGTGAGAACTTGGAACCTCTCATATTCTCAGATGATGTACCTGAGGCTGAGAAGAAGAAGAAGCAAGATATCACTACAAGAGGCTGCCTGCCAAGTTTAGAAATGATGAGTGGAGATATTAATGGAGGCATGCTGAAAAGACTATTTCTATCTCTGCACATGATCATCTACAAACTGCTGAAGAGGAGATACAGACTCCTGAGTTGCTTGCTCACCTCAAGGCGTCTACTCTAATGATAAAGTTGCACTCAGCACATACCACTACTCAAGCTTCTGTTGATTCTTTAAAGACTGCTTTTGATGATGTCAAGCTCAAGAAGAATCTGGAGTTGAGAAAGTTGTGAGACCTATAGTGGAGAGGAAATACAAGATTGAAAAGAAATAAGAGGAGATGTTAGGCCAACTCACTCACTTATAGACCTCTATGGAACTCCTACTTTCCATCCTTTTAGATGATGACAAAAAGAGGGGGATACTTGCTAAATAAATGCACCCCTGACATCAAGGAATCTAAGAATGATGATGATGTTGCTGATGGTGGAAATATAGGGGGCAAATCACTTAGGAGTAATAAGGATGTTGGCTCTAGTGGTGATTCTAAAATCACTAACCAAGCTGTGAAGACAAGGGGTGGAGGTAGAAGTGGAGGTAGAGGAGGAGGAAGGACTCTCACTCAGACTCATAAACTGACCACAGTCACTACTCAAGTAACTACCGAGGAGCAAACTCTGACTATGACAAATGCTGATGAAGTCCAGGCTGACTGGATGGTTGAAGCTGGTGCTAAGACTTTGAAATTCAGAGGGAAGACTGCTACTTTGTACTATAAAGATCCAAAGATTCAAGAATTTGATGATGCAGTAGCTAGGAAGCTCTTTGAAAAAGACTTTCCAGGAGTAGACCTTGAGCAGATCAAACAGATGGAAGAGAATTTTGCTCTTTAGAAATCAATTTCAAATACTGATGCTGCAAAGGCTATTTCCAACTCTCCTAAGAAGAAGAGGACATATAAGCCTAAGAAAAAAGGCATAGTGATAAAGGAGGTCAACTCAGCAAACTCTAACAGACCTGTGACTAGGTCCTAGGCTGTTCTTCAAGCTGATAGGAGAGATAATGGGAAAGGAAAGTTGAATGAACCTTCTATAGTATCTGCTGCATAGTATATAGATCCAATTTTTGGCAGTGCTCAATCATGCTGGATAGAACCAGATTCTGAGAAGGAGACAGAAGAAGAAACTCATTTCCAACTTAGTAAAAGCAAAAGAAGAATGATTCTAGGTGCCAATTGGGAAGAGAAGTTACAGAAGGAAACCTCAATCACTGACTCAGCTCAAATTGAAGGTACTCTATCAACCTCTGACAATGCTCAAGTTGATGCAACACCAAATACTGATACACAAGTCTTATCTGCTGATATGTCAAATCTCGATGACATAAATTCTGACACAAATCCTGATGGAGAAGATGAAAATGCTGATGCACCTAAGGTTGATCTCTCACAGTTATTTACTTATGTGAAGAGAAAGCTGTTATGGAAGAACAAATCTGCACCTCCATCAAGGAAGGAAGAGTTATGAAATAAGGTTTACAGTGATAAGGTGCTGGCAAGGCAACCTGGAACCAGAGATAGGCTTGGTGTGAAAGGTGAGAGGGTATATTAAGGAAGTGCTCTAAGTATCAAATACCTTACAGCTCTTACTGATGAACTAGGTGAATAAGTTCAGTTGAAGCATCTTCAGAGGGTGGTCTCTGTTCTTGTAGTTCTTGATCACTTTGATGGAAACACACCTAAGAAGAAGCTGCTATACTTTCTATATTTTGGTAAAAGACTCAGAGTATCTAAAGAGAATGTTATAATCAAATCTTGGAAGTAGTTAGAGTATGTGCACTACTTGCTGAAAGTCACTAACTCTACAACTGCAAGATGGGCTGAATTCCTCAAGAAGCAAATCTCTATCAATAGAGAGAAATATCTCAAAAATCTACATATCCATACAGTCCAAGATATGAACTGTATGATGGTACAATAGTTAATATGCCTAAAGGAGGAACTCAGATAACCAAGCTACTAGGAATGGATGTCATCACATTCAATCCAAATGGAAAGCAAGTTGGAGTTATTCAGCTGGATGATCTATCAATGAACAGCGCAAAAGTTTTTGATCTAAGAGCTGCTATCTATCAGATTGATGATTCAGTTCAAGAACTCAAGTATATCAAGCTAGAGCTGGAGATGTATCTTAACATAGCTGAAGAAAACCTGGTTAAAAAGTTCTTTTCTGAAGCTTATGGATATAGTAAGATTGTAGAATAAGTTTTTATTACATTTGTGTTGAGTTGTAAATAACTGTATTCTTGCATTTAGATTTTTGTTTTTGTAATCATCAATTTAGAATTCGTTCATATGTTCACATGTACAAGTTGGGGGAGATTGTTAGATATAAATTGATGATGATCAGTGTTTAAGTACATATCAGTATCTACACGAATCAGAGTTTGTCAGGTAACTTATCAGTATTTGATATCAGCGTTTATCATCAGAGTTTACCTGTCAGATTATACAGAAGCTACAAAGCAGAAGATGATTTATCTGATTGAAAAAATGAAGATGGCAAGGATATGTCAGTTAGTCAACATAGGGAGTTAGCATCAACCAATTATAGGATATGTTCTGTATCTAGTCATTAGTGATAATCATATCTGTAGTAATTGATTGTGTAACTGTATGTTATATAAACACAGATTAGGTTTACACTATATGTGTCGATTATTTTTTTATCTTTTGCGTAACCTAGAAACTCTCAAGAATACTCATACATTCTTTGAGAGAGTACTTGTAATCTGTAAACAGTTTTTATCATCAATACAAAAACTGTTCTTCATTTATTTGTGTCTTAATTCGAATTGATTGTTACATACTGTATCCACCCCCCTCTACAGTATATTTGAGACTTAACATAATAAAATTTATCTTTTATATAAAGTTTATTTAAATACTATTTTTTTTCAAACACTTTTGTTTAAAACTGAAATATAAATTATATAATATTTATCATTTCACATCATATATATATATATATATATATATATATATATATTATTTTGTAATTATAATAAAATTATTTTTTATTTATAGACCAGGTGTGACGTAACTAAAATAAAAATATCTATTAATTTGAACAAAAAATATATTTTATCTAAAAAAAATTAAAGAAATAAGCAAAATTATTATGTTGATTTATATAAAAGTTTTGGTTTAAATTAGTAGATAGTGCTATAATAAATATAGTATATTTATATGTAAAATGATAATTTATAACAAAAATGAAAGAGGGATAATTTAAAATATTTAAAATTTGATTAAATTATGAAAAAAGGACCTATAATAATAATTTTTTTTGAAATATTTAAAAATTTTCATCATGAAATAATAAGTCCACTGAACAAATATAAAAATAATTATCAGAAGATATCTCATAATATTCAAATTTTATTTATAAATATTAATAAGTACAACTAATTGTAAACTTATATGTATATATAAATGTTTTGATATGATAAAATATGATATTATTTATATTTCAGTTTTAAACAAAAGTTTTTGAAAAAAATAATATTTAACCTATTTATTACATAAAGTTTATATAGAAAAAAAACTTTATTATCTTCATCTTAAACCTAGCAAATTTGTCTGTACATCTACTGCGCTATTATACATCAGTATGTAATGAGAGATTACACGTACTACGGAATAATAATGCAATACCTACTAAAATTTTGTTTTAATCATGAGCGGTGAATGTTTGATAATGGCAAATTTTGTTTTAATGCAATACTTGGCATACGGTTGCTATGAACAGGGTGCCTTTGTTTAATAGTTGTATTTTTTGATCAATCTGATTTCTTTTGAGTTTCCCGCCTAAATCGAAATAACATAAATTTGAAAATTAAACTAATTTTCCTTTACTATTTGTTTAAAGCATAGTTAAAGTACCAACAATAACAAATTTCAACAGTATTTACGATTATATAGGGTGATGAGATTGTTTAGGTGTAAGGAGAATTTATTGTTTATCTTCCAAACTCCTCGTATTAAATTCTCGCTCATCTTAAAAATTTTATCAAAATAAATACTACTCAATTAATGATGAGATAAATAGGTGTAAGAATTTATTGTTTATCTTCCCAAACTCTTCTTATTTAATTCTCGTTCTTCTCAAAAGTTATATCAGAATCAATTGATAGCTTACTTTACCAAAATAGAATATTTACAATTATATCCTCTTATATCCCGTACCAATTGCTTTCAAAAAAATATCCCGAACCAATTACCAAATAACAAGACAAGAGTACTCTAGAATTTGTATTGTATACAACTAGTGCTCCTAATCAAAATATTTGTAATTGTTACCATCATTTCGTGTCTATTTAAGCAACTGAAAAATATAACTTGTGCATATTCTTTTAGGGAAACTTTTAGGGGAAGGAGAGATGGTGGTGGTGATATATTTTCTGGTGAAAAAGATGAGGGTTCGTTGTGGGCTGTGTTGATTGGATTGTACATATGTGTGTTTGTATTGAAGTGCGTGTCTGTGTTTTTGTACCATGGGTGTGTATGTTTCGTGTGTGTGTGTCAAAAAGGCCAGAGCCACAACTGCGGTGGTGTGGCCATGGTGTTGGTGATGGTAGGAGATGTAAAGTCACATGGAAAGGGAAAGAGATCGAGAGGAGAGAAAGAGAGATGGAGGAATTAAGAGAGAGGCTATGATGACAGGGATACCACCGCGGAGTGATCGTGGCTGGCGACCGACAACCACTATGACAGGGGTGGTGGTGAGAAAGGAAGAAGGGGGTTGATGTCGTCGTGACATCATAATTGGATTAATAAATTAATGACATATATATTATGGGTGGCCAAATTGATGGTATATAAATTGGCCTGTTAGAGCAATCGTGCGATTTTGTTAGCTTGTCTGTGTCTTCATATTATTTTGTTTCCTTAATTGTCTAAGTAAAGATTTTCTTTGATTAAATATTGTTTTATTTTCTTTTTTATGAATTATATGTAGTTTCATTTTTTATAAAAAAATTATCGGATATAATTTTCTTTTATTATTTTTAATATATTCTCATTGTTTCATTTATTCTTATTTTCTGGATAATTGAAAGAAATTTAATGGGTATTCTTTCATCAGACGTTAGAGCAAAATTATCTAACCATGAATCTCGGAGTAGAAGACAATGTAGCTACAATTTTGATGACATGAGGGGATATCTTATAACTATAAGAAGGCACTAGTTTTATTCTTAATTTGTGTGTAGAATGTACTTTTTATAGGGCACTCTTTTTCCCCCTAAATTTTTTCTCATAGAGTTTTACTCATGCGGGGTTTTAACGAGGCCTGTTTGTGAATTATCTTTTCATACGTTAAAGACGATATTATCTAGAATGTCTGGGAGTACTTGCTTATTCTTTGATTAGATAATACAAAAATGAAATAAACTCTATCCCCTTGGATTATATTCTTGATTCTATTATCAATGAAAGATATATATAAAAAAGAATTTGTATTGTACACGGTTCAAGAAGAATTAGGTTTCCTCAGTTGACAACTTCACATATTATATCCTTATAATATAATATACATAAGAAATATCTTATTCAAATATTTGGTAGTTACGGCCCCTGTACTACCAATGTAATAAGGATGGTTGGATCTTGAATTAAATAGATGATAGCCGTTGGATCTAAAATAAGGGAATATTTTATTTTCATAATCTAAACCAAAACTAAGTAGGTTTTCTAAATTGAATAGGTTAAGTAGATATCCTAAATTGAATAAAGTACTTACAACAAAATTCGTAAATGTTTTTTCTCTTCGGTTTCTAGAAAATTTTACGTAAATAATACGTTTTAAATCAAAACTGAATTAAAAAATATTTCATGAGTTTCGTATGAGTTGTAAAATCGTCAAAATCTGATTTCTAAAACTCAAAGATAGAGTCAAAATAAATCAGACGAAACCCGATAAATTTTTTTAGGTTCGATTCTCTCTACTAACATATTTAAATTTATTATTAACTTCAAAATTTTATTAATAACATATTTAATATCTAATACTCATAATGTATTATTCAACTTTCAATGATAAACTAGAATAATAAGCCGCGCTTCGCGGCGGT
>PHNY01165179.1:8607-18622 GCA_003724115.2 Anethum foeniculum | reverse complement strand
GGGCAGTATAGTCATAATATCCTACGCGTCAAAAAAAAGGTTTCGTAGTTTATTTTTACTATTTTCCGTTTGAATAATAAAACTGACGAAGAAGAAAGAGAAAGTCAGTTCTTTATTTTGGTCTGAGAATAACCAAAAACAACATAGGATTCCGTGTACATATATACAGATATACTCACAGATATCAAGAATCAAGAAGGTGGGTAAATAATCAAAAATAATATCTTGAAATTGCAGTTTATATGTAGATTCATCATTTCTTGAAAAAAATTAAAGTTGACAACTTTGGAGTTGTTGGATCAAGAACTACTGCAACAAGAATCAACAAGCCTGAGGGGGTGGCTATTATTCTAATTAATTAAAGTTAATTAACAATTGTGTATTGGATCAGAGACCCTCTCCATTATCGCAGTTGAGGTTAGTACGTTTGTGCCTTGCCTATTCAATTAATCAAATTGTTTATTTAATTTCCTCTTTATAATATGCCTACTCATGTATCTGGGCTCAACTCAGATACAATCAAGATTGTATTTTATTTTATTATTATTATTTTTTAATGTTTGTATACTATGTTCTTGTAGGGTGATGATTTAGGATATGTGAAATTTTTGGGTTACTACTCAATGGCCCTTGTGCTTTATTATTTATAAATGGAACTGCAATTTCACATCTGTAATTTTGAAATTCGTCGATTTTTTGCTGGGGAAGACTGACTGATGTTATTATACTTCAATGGTAAACCTGTATAAACCCCATTGTCCTAGTATTTTTTATAGGCCGATTCGTCCGTCTGATTTAGAGGTTGTCGAGAAACTCCATGCTGATCTTTTTCCTATCAGGTCTCGACATTTCATCATTATTACTGCTGTCTTCCAAATTTGTTATACTGCGGTCAATTTGTTTCATGAAAGACATGTCTTTTTGTAGGTATGAGTCTGAGTTCTTCCTCAATGTTGTTCATGGTCGTGATATTGTCTCCTGGGGTGCTGTTGATCGGAATCGATCGGATGGTCACAGTGATGAACTTATTGGATTTGTCACTGCAAGACTTGTTATGGCAAAAGGAAGTGAGGTGAGTCCTTTATTTATATGTATGCTAGCAGTGAACTTTATTTATTAGTGTTGTTCATATATGTAAAATTAAGTTCTAAAGAAACTTGCTATGATGTATCATATTAGAATATTAGTAGCAGTTTCCCAATCAGTTGACAGGTGTGTGCATTATAAGATCATTTGTTTCCAATATTCAACTTTAGGAACTTATCAACTGTAAACTTAATTATTCACAGGTGGAAGATGTACTCAGATTCGAAATGTCAGAAGCGAATCCGACTCTAGTTTATGTTCTGACACTTGGAGTGGTAGAATCTTATAGAAATTTTGGCATTGGTCAGTTCCTTCTTTTTAATACAAAGCACAATCACATCTCTTGGCAGGAAAGGGGCGGAGAGAAAGAGAGAGGGGTGAGAAGGAAAAGTGCAGTGTGTCATTAACATCAACATTTAATGTCTGAGTGGTCTTTACGTCAGCATTAACTAGATAATCCGCTAGCATATCTGGCATTTCCATCAAACTTAATTCTAAAAGTTACATAGTTCAAGTTGAGGGTGGTTGTTTTTTGATTAAAAAAATTGATGGACCAAATTAAGAAACTGACACAAGTTTGGATGCCAGAAGATGTGATTGTCCATTTTTTAAAATGTGTATTATTTTTGTGACTTCTATTATCCTTTGCAATAAGATGTCTCGTGTTACTTTTCAGCCACTTCACTAATCAAAGAGGTTGTTAAGTATGCTTCAAACGTTACAATGTGCCAAGCAGTTTACCTACATGTGATTTCCTACAATAATTCTGCCATCCATTTGTATGAGAAAATGTCCTTTCAGTGCGTACGGAGATTGCACGCCTTTTATTTCATCAATGGGCAGCATTATGATTCATACCTTTTCATATACTACGTAAATGGTGGTCGATCTCCTTGCTCGCCTTTGTAAGTGTGTTTTTTCTTAATTTATAGGGGTACGTGGAAATATATTTAAGTTTCTTTAAGACTGATAAGCGATGATATTCCTTTGACAAGAAAAAGCTTATATATAATCTGAATCTTCAAGTTTACCTCTGTGTGCCATTTAAACTTTATTGCTTAGCAAATGACATTTAAACTTTATAGTTGACACTTGACATTTAGTACTATACAAACCTTCCGAACACAAATTCAGTGAAACACATACCATGTTCCTCGAACGTGGGCATATATCTCCCAACTTGACATTTATTTTCCACTTGTACTTGTGTGTTCCGTTATATGATGAGAAGAGATGCTAATTTTTCCTCTCTTTCCTAACTGACCATCAGGTGCATCTCACATAAAACACCGGAAACACAAAAGATTACTTTTTTTGGGCGTCAATTTTACCCCTTCCCGTCTCCCAAAAAAGCAATATTGTGGCAGAGGTTCTTATCGTTCAATTGTGTCATCTATAAAGTTTGTGTGCTAAATTTTAAACGAGGCATGAGTCGTGCAATAAATTAAACTTGGAGATTCAAATTGTATTTAAGTTTGGAGAAAGACAGAGGTAGAACTACAAAAATTTTTTAAAAAAATTCTATTGGGTGGCAAAATTTTATAAATTTTAGGTGTGTGATGGTCACTTCTACTTTGTCAAAGATTAAATTCGATATCTCTGGACAAATGTAGTTAATATAACCTGCTTATAACTTCATTATATATTTGGAGACGACTTAATTATATTAATTGTATCTTATACTATTATAAGGTGGCAGAAAGAATCTTAGGATGTCAGAGAGTATCTCGTGACGTGTATTTGTATTAAGGAGTATTTAGGATCAAGATCAGTTAGCAGTATAACTATGATTGCTAAGGAAGAGTGACATTATAGAGATTGAGTATCGCATCCATTGAAATATGTAATATTGTTTAAATGTTACAGCATATTGATAATCACACTTTATTTATTTATCTTTTGGCAAAATTATATTCACAAATTTTTAACTCTTTGTTGACTAACTATGTTCCTTGACCTACTGATCTCCAGAGAACTTGCAACAATTTTCATGGCTTACATAAGGTGTGGATTTAAAGCAGTGGCTTCAAAGTTATGGGGAAAGAAAGATAAGAAGGTCCCTATGTGGATGAAGTGTAAAGAAAGTAGTGGCCTCCTACCAACGACACAAAACAAGAGAATCCTTACATGTCACAACTGAGGTTATTGGGTGTCAGTTCATTTTAACTTCTAAAGATCTTTTCACTGTTGTAATGCAAGATCACATTCCGATGATCATTTTGTATCTTGTTCTTATAAGTTTGTTTATTTTATCTATTTGTTCAACTTTAGAGTAGCCTTGACCATGCTCATATGTTGCAAGCACATGTAGTCGTTCCTCCTTCCCCCACAGATGGACACTTTTATTTCTATCTAGACAACAAAGCTCACCAGTATACTTCTATTCTTCATTTCCATTTTCTCAGTCACCTTCTTTGTGTTGGTAATCAGTATTGCTCCCCTACTTTCTGCTCCGCTTTCTTTATTAATTGCATCAGGGCAGATAATATTCTGTCCTAATATAATTTTCCTCATTGGCCCTACGGTTAGAATAGTAAAGCTTCTTTTATTCGACTGATTTTGCATGCATATTTATACCAACATGCATTATTTTTAAGTTAGTGAAGATATCTTTATCTGATCAATTCTATATGCATTTCTGTATATAGAATGTAGGAGATTGTTTCCTCATGAAGTAGGCCTGTTTTCATATTTCTTGGCATGCCTAATTGAATATATCAATTTTGGATACTTTATGCCCCCAACTAAGCAGGGACACCTATGGAAAAAAAACAGCGGGGAAAATTCATTTAAAAAAGAAAATAGTAAAGATGGACAAATATAATTCTTTTCAGTTGATCCTTGTTCTCTCTCTCTTACTCTAGCTATCTTCATTTCCCCTTTGAGCTCATTTGCCGATAATGTTGACAAGCAAAATGAGATGACCTGCCTCAATCCTCATAGGTCCTATCTACACTGGTGAAGTAGATCTCTTAATAATATGGTTTGGAAAGATTAATGAGCAGCCAAAGTAGATCTCTTAATAGTATGGTTTGGAAAGATTAATGAGCAGCCAAAGTCTTGCCTGAGATTCTCGGTCTTTAGACAATGTGAAGGATGCTGACTGGTGGTGTATGTAGAGACTAGAAAGCTACCAGCTGGTGGTGGACAAGAAGTTGAAGAATGCGAATGTTTAAAGTGAATGTGGTCAAGAAACAGATGAAGCGGCTCAAACAATTCTTCTCAGTGTTCATTCGGGAAAGATATGGTCAGGAAACCTTCCTGCACTGACAGAAAAATCGTGGCTGCAACTGTTGTACGCAAAAGAACAGAAATGGGAGAATGAACAGTTAGCAATGAAATGCTTTGTCCGCAATTTTGATGGTATTTATCTATACATTATTTATTACTTATTTCCAGTAATAATCTCTTAAATTTGGGTACTGAACAATTAATTGATGAACAATTGCAGGTGAGCAGTTGGTAATAGTGGTGGTTAAACCATTGGATAAGTTGAAAAGGGGATTGAGGATGGCCATTAAAAAACAGGGAAGTCGGATTACTAGTCCTTTACCACCAACAGTGGATTGTTCGGATTTGGTGGTGATTCATTTAGCATCAGCATTAGCTGAGATTGTAGAAAATCTGTAAGGACAAGGTTCAGGATTTTCCATTAGATCTTGTGATCGTCAGGAGGAAACATCAAGACATAGGAAAAATTGCAAGGGGACATTTATTTGGGTTGGATTCAGTGCAGGGTTTTGCAGGGAAGGTTCGACTTGAACCTCGTATGGGGACAGGTTTCACTGTTTTAGTACTCATGGTCTGAATGCAACCGAGTTTACGTTGAGATCCTAATAAGGGCGACTGCTGGAGACAATGTAATTCACCGCATGTTACACACACTTATAATCATTTTATTTCGAAAACTTGTGAAATTTTTTAGTAGTGACAGAACATGTTAGCAGACAATGTGTTTAATAGGCTGGAGTCACAGGGGTAAACTTGTTAAATTTGCAAATAACTAGCTCGGGTTTAATTTAGTCAAGAAGTGTACATGCCAGTATGCCACTGTGATCACAAGATGTGATAGTAACATGCAATAACAGTTGGTATTCAATGACTTCATGTTGCACTCGATCTCCCTGGCAACCGAGTGCCATGCCGGGGACAGTTTATCCAACACACTGTACCAGGGGCGTCGGATCTATATTTTAAGGGTCCAAATTAAAACGTTTTTTTTTGCCTTTCCGCGGAAAATTTCCGCGGATCGGACTTTTGTCATTCCGCGGAAAGGCAAAACTCCCATCCGCGGAAAGGCAAAAAAAAACCTTTTCATCCGGACCCTTAAAATACTGATCTAAGGGTTCTGGAGCAGTGTGTTAGATAAGGCTTATATAACACCCGATTGTTAAGGATTAATACCCCTGAAAGATATATACATATATTAAAAAAGCAGTAGGAACAAAAGTTCAAAACTATTCATGCAGTCATCATGCAAACTTCATGTTTAGGTAATTATTAGAGCAAAGATCCCTGAAAAGTGTCATACTCTTAAAAACTTTTAAAAAAATTAATTGTAGTTCGGGAATACTGTAAAATCTGAAGATTTATACAAGGCCTGTGTAGGATCAGATGGCTTTTCCACTTGTAAAAAAAAGAGGTAATAGAAGCTGAGATGGTTTTCTTGGTGGGAGGTTGGAGATAAAAAGAAAAGTTGTTATGCTCAACCTTATAATATAGGATTAGAAAGCAAAGTGAAGTGAAGAAGAAGTAACAATGAAAATGAGGATTAATACAGGTAATAATGAATACGTATAGTATATTAAAAGTGTATGTTGTTTGGTACAAGGAAGATCAACTGTAACAATGGTGACACATGCATGGGAGCAGTTGAATTTTTGACAGCTAGCTAGCTTTCTCTAACCCCCGGCCCCTGTATCAAATTTTTCATCTTTACAGTGTAACCCGTAATTTTTCAGGCAACGCTGCAATAACCAGCTTCTTAATTTTAGCCAAATAATGGTAAAATCCTACAAAACTTATTATCTTAATTCTTACATAAATAAATACGATAACAAGTCTTTTGACCTAATAATTGGTACTCCAATAAAAAAATGCTGGGAGCGTGTAAAAATCCGATTTTTCGGACTATTAATTCTAAATTATAATTAAAAAAATATAATTATTAATCACTAATTCTATTACGAAAGTAACTATCACAAAAGCGCATCTAACTGTGATGGTCCAAAAGTTAAACTACTCCAAATTTAAGATTTTCGAACTCTAAAACTATTCTAACTCGAATTTTACACGAAACTTGAAAATTTTAAGTAATAAGCTATACAGTCCAGTAAGAAATCAATCGAGCCAATTAACAGGGTCAAGCAACATATACACATATAACTCAATATGATACGATATACGAAACAAACAATTTCAATAAAATTTCATATTCTTATTCGATACAAGTCTTTTAACCTAATAATTGGTACTTCAATAAAAAAAATGTTGGGAGCATGTAACAAGCGACTTTTCGGACTATTAATTTTAAATTAAAATTAAAAAAATACAATTATTAATCCCAAATTCTATTACAAAAGTGACTATCACAAAAGCGCATCTAACTGTGACGGTCTAAAAGTCAAACTACTCCAAACTTAAGATTCTCGAACTCCAAAACTATTCAACTTGAATTTTAGACCAAACCTGAAAATTGTAAGTAATAAGCTATACAGTCCAGTAAGAAATCTATCGATACAATTAGTAAGGTCAAGCAACATATACACGTATAACGAAATATGATAATCTATATAATACGATATACGAAACGAACACTTTGAATAAAATTTCATATTCTTATTCGATACATACCATCCAAATAATCACATAACAACAATAACTTGTAACCCATGATTCATGCAACGACAACTACAATACGGTAATAACTGTCTTAAATTTCAAAAAACTGTTACTACAACTCGGTGACTCGGTCACAAATTTTTATTTGATATTTTAACAAATCATAACATAAATCAGAGATAAAAAATTATCGTATAGACACCACATAAATACAACAATACATATACTATAACATGTAATAATTTCAAATATGTCATGCTTAGCCCAAATTTTGATAATCAAATATATATACATAACACATAATTTTAAAAATACTAACAAGATTAATTAGAAACTTATCTCAATTATGACCAGAACTGTTTTTACCCATGATGTTTTCTTAGAAAACACATAACATGAAAGTTGTAAAGAACGAAAAGACCTTCCCGTAAAGTTCAGAATCAACAAATTCTTACTTATGATGAATTTAATACAAAATTTACAAGATTGCTAATTTGTGTATAAAAATCCTACAAATTTTGGTAATCAATATGCGGAAGGCTGGTTCCTAGCATTGTGCGTCGGTACGGGTCTTGTTAGTCATTTCCTTTCTTAGAAAGTTTTGAATTTTCGCTCTTATTAATGAGTGTGGTTCGTATTCAATTTGAAAACTGATTCGAAGCGCTTATACGACGATGCATTTTTTTTAGTCAACTCTTTTTCTTGAAAACCGAGATAAGGGGACGTATTTTTGAAAATGAAATGAAAATGCACATATTTTTGAAATTGAAAATAAAAAAGTATTTCTAAGAATCCTTCTATATAGATATAACTTTTTGAAAAAAGAAATATGTAAAAATGTAGTATACATGAAAGGATACAAAAATTATTATAATTAAAAAAATGCATGGAACATACATATGGAAGGTTTTAATTTATGAAAAACTCATTTTAGCGCCAAATATTGAGAATTAATTGTTCACTAACAATTAACATTAAGAACATGACAAATGTACAAAATAGTTGTTCTGCACTTTTTTAAAAAGCGAAACAACGTTGCATTGAAATATGAAATATGTGTAAAATAATTGTTCTTTACTGTTTAAAACAATGTAAAACAATTGTTCCCAGTGTTGTCATTCTCAATACTTGTACATATTTGATCAATTTGATTAACTCGTATTTGAATTTTTATATATGATATAAAAAATTTGAATAACCAAGCATTTTTATCTCTAACAATACTTTGTATACTTACTACTTATTTAATATTTTATTATTAGAATTACATTCTAACTATGCAAATTTTATATATTATGCAGTGAGAACGATACTAATAATTTTCATATTTTATTATGAAAAATATAAGTTACGAGATTCTCAACAAAAAATGTGATGATACTTAAAATAAACTAAGAAGTAGAAATTAGAGGTGGATAACAGGTCATTTTGATCGAAATGTCGGGAATATATTCCCAACTCAAAACGCATATCCCGAATCCAGTCCCGATTTTAAACGGGAATTGTTTTGTTTCCCGGTCCCATATCGAATGAAGAACAAGGATCCATATGAGAAATCAAGAATTTCTATTACTTTCTCTTCAAATAAAAATTAATATATTTTACAATATATTTGTTAATAAAATTAACCTTTTATATGAAATATGCAACATTTGTTTTAAATTAATATAATATTTTAAGTCTCACTTTGTATGGTATTTATAATAGAAATAAAAGAAAATTTTAATAATTATATTATATTTTTTGAAAATTTTAAATTAGTGAAATGAATTAAAAATTTAAAATCAATATAATATGTATAAATTATATTTATATTTAATAACTAGTTAATATATATTAAATATAAGAAATGGGAATATACCCTAATCCCTAATCCTCCGATTTTCGATTTTTTTTAAATTTATTATTTCTTGTTTTCATTTCATATCGGAAAAAAATTTCAAATTCGTAACCTGAACGGGACGAGAAAAACGAATATGGACCCAGAGCACGTGAAATATAAAATAAAATAAACCAAATCAAACAAAATGTACCCAATAAATCCCGCTTAGAGCAGGGTCTGAGGAGAGTAAGATATACGCAGACCATGCCCCTACTTCAAAAAGTAGGGAGGCCGCTTCCATGAAGACCCCGGCTTAGTACAAGACAAATATATTAAGCGGTAGACATACAACATACAAACTAAGTAGCAACTTTGAAGGAACGAAATTCGTAAAGTGACCAGGAACATACCTGAACTCATGGTTGCAATGTACGGAGTGTTGGGTTTTGTGGAGTCTGTTAATTAAACCCATGCAAAATAGACTTTTCAGATTCAGATTAGGATTTGAATTAGTTTACTTTTCAGATCTGGACTATAATTTGATTTAGGCCTAGTTTCTCCTTTTATAAATACTTTCATGTAATTGTAAAACTATAACACAGAATTGTGAGAGATCAATACAAAATTAGTGCGGCTTGTGGAGTAGGAATTTCCGAACCACGTAAATCTTTGTCTTGTGTGATTGTCATTTATTTTCTTGTTCTTATTCATTCGCTTTGGGTTTTGTTTTCGTTGTTGTATACTCAACAATTGGTATCAAGAGCCTAGGTTTTCAGGCGAGTGTGAGCGATGACAGAAGAAGGAAAGGTAAAGATCAACAAATTTGATGGCAGAGATTATGGATTTTAGAAGATGCAAATTGAAGATTATTTGTATCTGAAAAAACTACACGAACCGCTGAAAGAGAAGAAGCCAGATTCAATGAAGGAGGAAGACTGGAAGCTATTGGATAGGCAGGCTCTAGGTGTTGTCAGATTGACTTTGGCGAAGAATGTTGCTTACAATATCGTCAAGGAAACGACAACTTATGGATTGATCAAGTNAGAAGCCGTCTGCTTCGAATAAGGTATATTTGATTTGCTTGTTATTTGCCACGAGATTGAATGAAGGTGATTGTGTTGCTGATCATGTGAACGAGTTTAATTCTATCCTGTCAAGATTGGCGTCGGCGAATATTAAATTCGATGATGAAGTACAAGATCATTGTGTTGTTGGTAAGATGACTTTTGATGGAGTTCGAGATTTGATTCTTGGTGAATATATCCA
>PHNY01165108.1:0-24681 GCA_003724115.2 Anethum foeniculum | reverse complement strand
ATTGGGCAAAATATTTTATCCGAGAATGTCTATAATCAGGTACGACATGTATTCGATGAATGTTTGTAAAGATTTTTTCATTATTAGATTTTTAGTAGCTTGGGAAATTTCTATGTACCTTTTTTTTTTTATTGAATGGTATCCGTAGGAATTAAAATGTACTGATCATTTTTATTTCTTAATGCAGGAGCAAGAAGCATAAATGTCAAAATAAATTATCAAGATGATCTCATGTCTTAAAGAATGGATTCGTGGACTTTCTTATTGTTGATACTTGAAGAATGGTTGATTTTTGTCAAAAGATCTGATGCGTGTAACAAAACTGTTTAACGATCACCATTTATGGTTGTAAATTCATTTTCCTCTAATTGTAATTGAATAAAGTTTAAGAGATGATGTTATAGTAATGTTATTTTAGTTAAATTTTTCTTCAATTGTGTGTGCAATTTTAATTTTGGGTTTGCTGGTGTATGTCGGTTCAATGTATATACAAGCAAAGCAGGTTATAACAGTATATTAATTAATAAATCAGGTTTAAATTGTATAATTCGTAAAACAACTTTTACTGTTTTTTCTATACTTTAGGTGTCGGTTATTATGGTCAGCGACACAACTGAACAACCCTTTAGGCATCGGCATATACAGCAACCGACGCTACAGATATCAAACAATAGCGTCGCCTATTTACATAACCGACGTTATAGACATCTTACAGTAGCGTCGCCTATCTTAACAACCGACGCTATAGATATTATACTTATAGCGTGGGCTGTCTTTACAACCGACGCTATAGACATCATACAATAGCGTCGCCTATCAATACAACCGACGCTATAGTCATCATACAATAGCGTCGGCTTTTACAACAACCAACGCTATTGTCTGTAACAAATGCGTCGGTTATTAACCATTTGGCGTTGGCTATTTAACCGACGCTATTAGGGTTTTAGCAACGCTATTTTGACCGACGCTGTAGGCATACACCTATAGCGTCCCTTACATATACTACGCCTTTTGACCGACGCTATAGATCATTTTAACCGACGCTATAGGCTCATTCTGTACTAGTGTTGTTAAGTCTTTAAGTGTATGTTATTGTTTGATTGATTTTGTGATTTTAGAATGCTTGATTGATTTTATGATTTTAGAACACAGCCTTTTGTTCGGGAAGAACGGAGAATGCTATGGATCAGTTAGTTTTAGAATGGATTGATTTTATGATTTTAGAACGCAACCTTTTTTCCGGATAAAACGGAGGATGCTATGGATCAATTAGTTTGAGAGGTTCGTTTCATTATTGAAACTATTTAATTGTAAAATGTATTTGATATTTAAATTTAAGTAATTTATGTTTGTTATTTTATATTAAATATAGTCAAAAATATATTAAAAAGATATTGTGTCGTAATATTTAATATTTTTTATATTCAATATTTTTTAAAAAAATATTACTATATTGCCGCCGCGAATCACGGCTTATTGTCTTAGTTAAATTAGTAAAGTGTATCACTTGATCATGAAAAAAAGAAACTTTATAAAATTTTAGAACAATACATAATACCTGGGCACCGGACGTCGCCCTCTTGATTGTATGGCGAATTCTCTTAGAGCATCTTCAATCATGTAAAACCCTTAGTTAAAACTCATTAATACATACTATAAATAAAAAATATAGAGATTGTGTAAAAAAAACTCAACTCCAATGGTATATTACTTGTTAAATCTCTAAAGACCTGTAAGAAATTTGTAAGAAAATTTCATATCATTTATTACCATATTAAAGTAATATATTCTATTTATAACTAACATAAAATTTTAATAACATACTATGTTTAAAATATAGCCAACCAGTATAGCCAATACCATCGGAGGACACTGTCTTACAGGTTTAACAAATTTTACATAATATCCTACAAATCCAATTTAGCCAACCAATTATAACTAACACCATTGGAGATGCTCTTACGTGATGCTCTTACGTAATGAACAGCACTAACATAATGTCTATCACTTGTTCACTCCAGAACGACAAAGAACAAAGAACCAACAGATAGTCGGTATTCAATTTGCTTAATTTTTTAAAATAACATGTCTACCCAATTTCATATTTTACAAACATATATTTATTGTATTAAAATCCCGTCAGTTTATATGCATCCATGTTATACGCGAACAATTACGCTAAAATAATATTTATATTATACTTTAATTAATAAAGTTCATTTCATATCATTTAAAATTAACTTAATGTTGCAATTAAAAACTAATCATGTGACTTTTATAGTATAGATATTTTATTCAAATTTTATTAAACCTAATCGGAAAAAAAAATTGGTTCAATATAATTAAAATTGAAATATTAAATATAAATATAATATAAAATTGAAATATTATCTTTTCATGTATTTCTTATTATAAAACTGTTTTGACAAAATTAGTGCTGAAAATTATTTCAGTACATATATTGTGCTTTCACATACTTTTACCCTAGTTTGAATAAAATGTTAGAATTTGGTTTAACAAAACACTTTTACCGTGTATACAACGTATTAGGTTGTAAAGTTTATTTCCATATTTATCTCAAGTATGTGTGGGTATGGATGTTGTCTGTGCATATAAATCTATTCAAACAGGGACGTCCTCCGTCCATGGGTTCAGTTACAGTTCAGGTCACTTTACGAATTTTATTTGTAAGTACATGATCAGCGTACATCTTACTCTCTATAAATCCTGACCTAAGTGAGATATGGGATATACCGGGTTTCTACCGGTATGTCAAACCATAGACGACCGAGACAAGATGGAATATAAAATAGTACAAAATTAGTGGCGACAACTACTAAAAATAAGAAAAATATCGTTTAGATTGTTTACTTCAAAGTCTTATTTTCATTGCATGGTAGAACCGAGGGACGGCAGAAGAGCTAGCTAGTAAAATGTAAGCAGTTGGCACCAAAATATCCAACATTGTAAAATTCTTGTAATTTAGACTTGTGTATTTAAGAAATGGTAACTGTTTTGTAATGATATGCTATAACAGAGAACAGGGAAGAGAGTTGAAGGCACAAGATATATATATATATAGCAGAGAGATTGAGGAAGATACATAAACATATCCACATATATTAGGATTCTTGAGCATATATATCTGCATGGCACCCATTTGGCCACTGTTTTTTCTGGCTATCTTGTTCATGATCCGTGACATCTCCTCTCTTACTGACTCTCGCGATGGTAAGTAGTGAAGTAGGTCGTGTTTTACTAGAAAAAACCAGCTCATCTAAAATCGTAATTGTAAGGTATTGTGAGGACTCAAAACTGAGTCCCTTCCTAAATGGAGAATTAGTGTGAAGTAGGTCATGTTTTACTAGAAAAAAAGACTATAGTTTGTGTTAAGTAACCAGCTCATCTAGATTCATAATTGTAAGGTGTTGAGAGGACTCAAACCCGAGTCCCCTCCTAAATCGAGTTCTGATATCATGTTTGTACCGTTTGATTTTGTTTCTTGGAGGTTTTTTCGTCCCAATTTATTAGACTAAACTCTTATTAGATAGTAAAATGGGGTTGGTCTGTGCAGTTGCAGTGCTGAGATCATTGAAGGATGAGTGGAAAAACACACCCCCAAGCTGGGAAAAGTCCGATGATCCTTGTGGTGGTAAAGCATGGGATGGCATCACCTGCTATAACTCCAGAGTGACTGGACTGTAAGTGTTGCACACATTTTTCTGAAATATCACTTGTGGCTTAGTACTTAAATAACTACTTATATCTTTCATTTATTGTTCTATGTAAATTCGGAAAGCCTTCAGGGTCTTGACAGCTATGGGACTCGTGGGTGAACTGAGTGGTGACATTGGGGATCTCAGCGAATTGACTTCTCTGTGAGTATCTTTCTTTCTGCTATGGTCAATTACGAAAAATTTAAAACTCACTCACACGTTTGTATCAGTTGTTATTTGAACTCTGGTAAGTATCCATTTTGACTAATGTCAATTAGTCACTACTGAAGCCTTATCTTCATAAAACTCATGGAAGAAACTCCTCAGAGAGTCCTGAAATCTGCAAAAGATTCTTGATGTTTGGAGACATATAATACATCAATATGCATTTGATTTACGAAATGATAATTATGAACACATGATCTACAACACAAGTATACTAGATGTGAGTAGTAAATTTGACAAAATCGGAGCCAGAAAGTATAAATACAGAACTTGTTAAAACATTGAAAAGATTGTATGGAGGCCAGTGCCTCAGCAATTGATACTAGTTCTATATTATTAGGGAATTTAGTAGATATACTAATAAGCACAATCATTCCTTTGTTGCAGGGATTTGTCATATAACAAAGGTTTAACAGGTTCTCTTCCTCCGCAGCTAGGCCTTTTACAAAATCTCAGCACATTGTATGTGTGAAGACCTTCTTCTTTAAGCTGTCCTGACTTTTCAATCTTGATTGTGTGCTATTTATAATTACTCTTATGCATATAAACAAAATTTACACATCATAACATTTTTCATACTTTTTTCAGAATTTTAACGGGATGTGGTTTCAGTGGCCCTATTCCAACTGAACTGGGAAATCTTACACAACTATCCTTCTTGTAAGAACTTCAACTTGTTTTATTACAACATACTCCATTGGTTACCTAACAAAGACTAATATAATACTAAGCAATAACTCATTTCATTCAACTATGTCGCTTTGGCAGAGATCTCAGCTTTAACAACTTCACTGGGGCGATTCCTTCATCTTTAGGTTCTCTTTCCAAACTATACTGGTTAGGCCTGGCAAATAATCAGTTAACAGGATCTATCCCTGTTTCATCATTTACTATCCCAGGCTTGGACTCTCTTAAAAGGGCAAAGCACTTGTGAGTTCTAAATTCTGATCTTCTCCTACTAGGAGGCGCAAACTATATTTCCTTGTATACTTTTATGCATAAGTACAAAAGAGTCATTGTTCATCAACCTCAAATTATCCGATATTTGTATAATCTTGTAGACATCTCAATGACAACTGGCTTTCGGGTTTAATTCCTCATGAGCTTTTCAACCCTGACATGGTACTTATACATGTGTAAGTTGTGACTCTATAATAGATCAGCAGTTTTTATTTAATTCTGTGTTTCTTGTTAGTTCATAATTGTCATACACTAAATACTTCATGTATAAATACGCAATGACAGGTTGTTAAATGGAAACCAGTTTACAGGGAGCATTCCTGAAACAATTGGAAATGTTCAGACACTTGAAGTCCTGTGAGTTTATCAGCTTTTTATTCTATAGGATGAGTTTCCACTGGTATTAAGGAATAAGCCTTAGTTCCTAGTGATTTTGACAACCAATTCCTCCTATGACAGACGGCTCGATAGGAATGCTCTAACAGGCAATGTTCCACCAAATTTAATAAACCTCACTAATCTCGGTGAATTGTGAGTAATTCTTAGAATACAATTTAAAGCTAACATTCTCTTCGAGTATTTATTTAATTTGATGTGTTTTCTCATTATCCTACATTATGTTGCAGCAACTTATCACACAACAAACTATCTGGCCCTTTACCAAACTTGATGAAGTATGATTTGTTCGCCTATTAGACTGATTCATATGCCTCGGTTATGCAGGGACTTGAGCAACAATTCCTTTGAACAATCAGAAGCTCCTGCATGGTTCTCAACGTTATCATCACTCAAAACTCTGTGAGTATTCAACAAAATGAAAAGTAATATGTGAAATATTGTAAAACTATCTTATCCCTCTTGCTAAATTTTCAGGGTGGTTGAATACGGATCACTTCAAGGTACAGTTCCATATGAACTTTTTGGTCTCCCACAGATTCAACAAGTGTAAGTTCAATACCTGCAATATATCCCAGCTGCTTTACTGAAGCAGTCAACCGCTAAGAGATATTAAACCGTGGCTTACTTGCCTATTTTTTCCAACAGGGATCTGAAGAATAACAACTTTAGCGGACTATTAAATTTAAGTGGCAGCATCAGCCAGCAGCTGGAGCTCATTGACTTGCGGAACAATCTCATATCCTATATTACACTAGGTTCTGAATACAACACCACATTGATGTAAGCAAGCTTTTCTAATTTTAAAAATCCCCCGATTGCAACCTTTATATCACATCTTAACTCATTATTTAACAACTGGAAGTAGGGAACAAATTCAAAATGCAATAATTATATTTCAGCATGCAAGAAACTCATACCGTGTGTCTAGTTATGATACTAATATCCAAGTATCCAATCTCAGACATCTGTTATGTGTATCCTATTACCTATACAAGTTTATCTAAGCATTTTTTGGTTCTAATTCTTTAGGTTAAGAGGAAATCCTATTTGCGCCAATGGCACTCTGACAAATATGGACTTCTGTAAGCTTGAAGAAGAAACATCAAAGCCATACTCAACTAGCCTAGCAAATTGCGGGAACAAATCTTGTGCTTCCAAACAGAAGCTCAACCCGCAGAGCTGTGAATGTGCATATCCATACCAAGGGACATTATTCTTCAGAGCGCCCTCCTTCAGAGATGTATCCAATTCTACTCTTTTTCACTCTTTAGAAATGAGCCTATGGATCAACTTCAGCCTTACTCCAGGCTCAGTTTCTTTAGACAATATATTCTTCAATCGCGACGATTATCTTCAGGTGCACATTGGACTGTTTCCATCAGACGGAGATTTTTTCAATACGTCTGAGGTTCAGAGACTCGGTTCTGCTTTCAGTAATCAAAGTTACAAGCCTCCTAACGTTTTTGGTCCTTATTATTTTATAGCATCTGCTTATATATCTGGATTTTGAAGAAGATTGTTTACTCTGTCTCTTACAAAGTAGATAAGGCTTCAACATTCTGCAACATTTTTTTTCCTTTAAATAAATTTGTATTGGATTGATGTTTACTTAAGTCTCTACATTGGTTGCGTGACTTGTTTTCCCAAGTTTTATCCGGACATCCGGTAACATGCATTTAAGTTTCATCTGGTTGCATGTTGCATCCACTTCTCAGAAGCTCTAAGCTCTAATTTCTACCTACTTATGAAATACTACCTCCTTTTCGTAATAAGTCATACTTTGACTTTGAGCGCGTAATTTAAGGTGATTTGACTAATAATTTCACAAATTATTTTTTGAATCTTCTTGTTCTAAATAAAAAGTTAAATAATTTATTTTTGAAAACCCTTTTTTCTAAATAATAATTTTTAATTTAGAAAAAGAAGATTCAAAAATTAACTTGTAAAACTATCCTGTCAAAACACCTTAAATAGTATGACAGTTTCTATAAAACGGACGGGGTATATTTAATTTCCCATGATAATAGTTAAAATTATTATTTTTATAGAAAAATATGTTGTTAGTATTATTATTTATAAAAAGATAAAACAAATTATTCTAAGAGTAAGACTGCAAAAAAATAAAACATGATTATTGGAGGAAGAACTGACAAGATAACAAACACTACAGCTATAAGCTATGCTTACGGCGGTTATGACGTGTGATATAATGGGCACTGGGGGCAATTTCTAGTTTCTAGTTTCTACTACTATGCAACTAATTAGTCTTAGTTACCTTACAATAACTGGTTTGTTATTTTCAAAAAAAAAAAAATTACTGGTTTGTTATATTATTCTTTTCGAATATTCTCCATAATACATTATCCGATTACTTTATTTGCTTTTATATGTGCAAATCTTGTATATTGAATTTTTCACGTATGATATCCTTATTTTAGGTAAAATTGATTTTGAATTAAAAAATAAATTATATATTAAAAGTTTTTACAGAAAAATACAATAATATAAATTCATGAATCATAAAAATCGGAGTTAAAATGAGTTACATATATCTAAGACTCTATAGTCAAATTATAACCTTTATTTTACATGATTTAAGGGATCATATCTTAGTAAAGTGTAAATCCAATTATACAATTGGTACCATAAAGAATATCATTTAATCTTTTATAATTTATGATATAACCTAAAATTACTCATAAATTATTCTTGCTTTAAACATTTTGAGTGATTCTATTCAAGGTGGATTGAATACATATCTCTATAAATTACATTCACTTATTTCTATAAATAAAATTTTATATATTAGATTTTAACTTGCAAAAAGAAATTTTTTACTTCTATTTGGCGGCAATAACAAATAATTTAAAACAGAGGCATTCAATTTGATTAGGGGAAAAGATATGTAATTAAATACTTCAATACTGCACGGACCAAAACAAAAGTTTACTTGGGCCTTACAAAAGTTTACTTAAAAAATATATCAAAAATTCAGAAAGGACCATTTTAGGGTATAAAGACACCAACTCATTGCTAACTCAACACTACTGTTTAATCTATAGTTTAGACTCAACCAGTGAGAACCACATTGACAACCATTAGTGCAATAAGTATGGAAGCCAAATTGAAGTCCACTAAAACCGGTGTCAAGCAACAATGCCCTACCATAAATATTTTGGTATGGTATGATCCTGGGTGACTACAAGTCTACAACTAGGGGTAGCAAAACGGTTACGCTGGTCAATGACCGACCAGAAAAAAAAAACAAGAAAAGAGAAAAAAACCAAAGCTTTCCGAGCTCATGCAGATTCTAAATAGGTACCATAAAATTGTAACAAACAAGGTCTGATGCTGTTTCTTAAAAGATCAAGAACGATAACATACTCACAAAAAACAAGAGAGATCTATTCAAAAGAATCCTTTCCTTGTTATAGTATGCTAATCATATGATCTCTCATCACTGCAAACAGATCAGATTGCCTATGAAGGCACATCAGTTATTTGATATTCAATATAGAAAGATTGACGTTATATAAATAAGCAGCAAAAACAGCTCAATCATTAAAAAAAGAGCTCGATAGTTTTATTAATTGAACAGCAAGGCACATATGATACCATACCATAGAGCAGATGATTTTAACTACGGAATGGGATTTTAAGAAGCTTAAGGAAAAATAAAATTGTCTCAATGTGTACTTTCAGGTGAATGATGTATCCGACTTAAATTTACTGACCCAGACTCAACCGACTCTGGCATCATTGCCTCATCAGACACATCAGACAAAAGCATAGTAGCACACTTAGTTTCAGTCAACTTTTGGTCATTGTCAGTACAATGACCGACTACAGGACTGCTAGGTGGCATCTCTTCGATATTAGGAGGCAGAAGAGGGCTGGATGGTTCTACGTTTTGCAGGGAGGTGGATATATTATCCTGCCTGGATACTGGATCCACCTCCATTTCCATTACGTTCGCCATTTTAATCTTCCCCTCTGATCCCACCATTTTGTCAGTAGGGGATGTCTCATCCAACTTCTTGCAAGCAAGTTGGCATGCCTCCGAATCCCTTGGCAAGTCAATATGCTCCTTACAATCTAAGACTCCATCTTCTGTTCCTTGCCCATCACAAAACGGAACAAGCGCTCCTGAATTACCCTCAGTCAATGCAGCTTTCTCATTATCCAAACCCTGGACCTTGAGGTACTCCGTATTGGGAGTTTGCACACACTCTCCATTTGCAGCTCTAGTTTCTCCTTTCTGCTTCTCATAAAGAGACATTGCTTTCTGAAAGTTCAGAGCAGATATAAGAATTAAATAAAAGTAAAATGATGATAGTGCATAAAGTTTGTATAATCAACATACTTATTCCTCGGGCTCTTACACATTAGACACTCATGTAATCCATGTATATTACTAGCACTATTAACAAGAGAGTCATAAAATAGATCCTCCTAAAAATCCACTTAAATGACTTAAAAGTATACAAATGCTGCATTAGCATCATATGATTATTGCTTAAGAACTGTATGTGACATAAATAATTGTCGTATCTACCCAAACTAAATAAAAAAAGAATGCATTCTATCATATTATATAATGGAGTTGACAGACTGAAAGTATTGATATTAAGCACGTCCAAACAATGTAAAATTATCAGGAAACCAAGCAACATACAAACAATGTACTTCTGCAACGAGCAGAAGTGCAGTAGCTAGAAACATGAAATTGATTTATCTATTCTACAGTTTATCAGAGTTGACGTCAATAGAACAAGTACAAGCATCTCATTAGTTAATGAATACTTGAAGTAAGCAAATACCTGAAAAACAGAATTATTTATAGCAGAACTCAAAATCTGATCAGAGACTTTGACTTCTAAAGCTTCCTGCTAAAAGAGAAATAAGAATCAGAAAAGTAATCTAGCAAAAAAGGAAAAGGAAACAAAAAAGTACTGAAGCGAATTTAATACAATTCAAGTTCCAGAATAACTAAACTTTACCTCCACACATAAAATCTTAAAATCTTCCTCAATTGCAAGTGTGTTATGGTCAAAGTCCATTAAGCTAGTTAACTTGTGGTACAACTCAGGTTCAGTAAGATCTGTCGAGATATCAAGCCTAGACAGATAAACATTGTATTCATGAATATCACCCTTCGTCGATATCTGCAAATTTTCACGACTCTCCAATGAAAGATTCTCCGGAGTGTTCAAAGTTACAGGAAGAGCATCAATAGACTGCACATCAAGGCTATCAGCTTTAACAATTGTCTGATTTTGTTCGATCTGTGCTTGCTGCCCAGACACAACATCATCACCTTTCGAATGTTTCAAATCCTCTTTCTGAGGAGTAGATGTCAAGTCTGTGCTCAACCCACTATTCGGCCCTTTCCACATGTCTCCACTTGTGTCCCATGCTCGATTGCCCATCTGAGACCTATTTTGGTCCCAGTCTACTCTCCCATAACTACGATTATCATCACTGAATACTGAGCTATTTGCATCCCATCCGTGTATAGGAGGGGCAGAGTCATCTACTGAATTCCGCCAACCAAGTTGACGCCCATGGCCAGGAAATCGATCCGCATCTGACATATGGTAAGGAAGGTTGTGGTTCATATCCATTGTAGGTCTAACACCAAACATAGGTGGAGAAGGAAACTGTTGCATTACAGCATGAAAACCTACAGGAGGTGGACCATGCGGAAAAGGTATGTAACCATTGGCCACTGGGGAAGGCCAGTTTGGGATACCTTTCCAAGTATTTCCTTGGGATCTTCCCATATTAGAATCACCGCCTCTCCTATGACGGTTATTGAACCTACCTCTATTATCATCTTCCGAAGGGCCAAAAGCTGAAGGACTGTCCACACCTGTCCTGAACGGAGGTGGAGGAGGTAATATGGACCTAGAATTGCCAGAGAAGTTTCTGGTGAAAGGAGAAGATGCAGATGATTTATCTCCATCTGCTTGGGAATACTCATCAATAGCATGTGTGTGCATAGGCAACTCTCGACCTCCTTTTCCTTCCCTCCCAGAATAGTCCCGTGGACCAGCACTTCTTTGACCAGATTCTTCTCTATCAATAGACCGCCTAGCATCAGATCTATTCAGATGTCTCCTATCATTACTTGTTGATGATGGGGATTTATCCACCATACGTAAGGGTGAGTCTCGGGCATCTGATCGCAAGCGCCTATCAGCCGAAGATTCATTGAACTGGCTATCATCCTTCTGAACGGATTTTTCCAATAACCGAGATGAAAGCACCTTCTCATTCTGTTTAGTGCCATTATACTCTCTTCCAGAGCTTCCATTCTGCCGCATCCTCTCTTCATAACCATAGTCTCTGTACTTGGATTCTTCAAGCTTTGAAACCCTACAATCATATATAGAACAGCCAACAATTGTTAAGGTAACTTGGGGTAGTTTATATAAAATAATAGTAATATTATTTGCATATTTAAAAGGGAATATGGTGTAAAATTAGAAATCGAATAATTCATTTCATCTGCATAATTTGTAATGTTTCAGTGTATGCACTATGAATACATACAACAGCAGTGTAGACAAGAGGGGCAAAAGCTTAAAAGCAGCATCACCAGATAATAATCTAGTCTGCTGCAGAGCATCATATACAGAGTGCTGACAACGTGACAAGTATAAAACAAACATACCTGTAATGATCTCTAGCAGCATGAGTGCTGGAACTAGGAGAACTCCGACGACGGCTGTGATTCAGTGTTACATCTGCATCTGCATTCCGAAAATTAGATCTTCCTCTATCTGTCACCAAGTCAACTTTATTGCTCCCAGATCTCTTTTCGGCATCAAACTGTTGCTCTTTTGTACTTTGAGACCTAATATCATTATGATCCTCTTTATCAGTTGCCTTTCTATTACCCCTGTCGTCTTTATATCTGGAACCTCTATCATCATAAGGGGGGCTGATATCACGGTTGCTTGACTTCCTATAGTGATGATCAGAAGTATTATTTTCATCCCTCAAACGCTTCATTTCAGAATCACTAATTCGATCTCTAGAGCTGTGCTCTTCCCTGTACTTGACATCTCGAGATCTCTTGTCTCTGTCACTATCATTTCTATGCTTCACATCCCTGCGCTTACTGTCTCTGTCAGCATTTTCACGATGCTTTTCTTCCTTGTGCCTGTTATCTTTGTTGAGATCTTCCCTGTACCTATCATCTCTGTGCCTATCATCTTTACCACCATCTTCATGATACTTATCCTCCCTATGCCTAGTATTTCTTTCACCATCTTCACGATATTTTTCATCCTTGTGTCTTTTATCACGATCTCCATCTTCACGATAATTGTCATCACAGTTCGTGTTGTCGCGGTCAGTTTCTTCACGATATTTAGCATCCCTGTATTTGCTGTCTTTCTCTCCCTCTTCTCTATATTTGGCATCCTTGTATCTACCATCCTTGCCATCCTCTCGATATTTATCTTCCTTGTGTCTGCTGTATTTTTCACCGTCTTCATTGTATTTATCCCCATGCCTCTCATCCTTAGACCACACATCCTTGGAGCGCTCACTCTTTGAGGAACGCTTTTCATCATAATCTCTTGCATCATCTAGATATTTATCCTTGTCACTAGAACCATCAATTCTCCTCCTTATTCTTTTCTCCAATTCCTTCTCCAGCTCCGGGTTTCGAATCTGATCTTGTGCAGGACCTTCTGTAAAAGAATTAAGACAAAAGATGGATAATTATTAACTAAACAAACTATAAAATAAGTGTCTTGAAGTGTATCAAAATAAAGCTGGGATTATACATAGAAATACAATTTAAAACTAGATTTAGTAGTCGGTTACCTCGTATTGTGTTTATAGAAAAATATCAGTAAACAGCTTTAAACTGGCATTAATTGTGGAACACTTTTAACTTGATAGCATAAAGTCCTCAGGTTCATTCTACTGAATATTGGTTTCAACATTTAATACAGCCTATTATCCTGGAATCCTCTTATGTTGTGGTCATATACCCCTTCACTAAAGTATACTGCATCCTCTCTTTATTTAGCTATATGATTTTCATTTAGTAATCCTTAATAAACGATATATTTAAATATAAAGCACACTGATCCAACCTCAAAATTTTTGGCACATAATGTCTTTTAAAAATGATACAGCGTCAAATGCATTTGCAACATTATTAGTCAGCTCATTAAAAGAAAACTAAACCCTCAACAATTCTATACCATAGTCCCAATATAACCCAAACTATGACACGTGAAACCAGCAGCCTTACAAAGGTATAAAACCCTTTAGTCCACTCGATCACTTATGTACCATGTATTCCAAACACATTTTCATATTACAATTTTATTAAGAATCCAAGGCCAAAAACTTCATGCATCTCCGTTTATTTTTATTTTTATAAATATAAAAACTCCTAAAACATTTAACATCATCACCAAAATCAGTATATTATATTTATTCCAACAGTACTCTATTTACCCTGTCACAGTAAAACAGATTGCTGCCTGCTTCTCAAATTTTATATAAAGTTTTTACAACAATGCAACCTTAGTAAAAATAGCAATCATACTAAGAACTATTCATAAAAAAAAAAAAAAAAAATCACCCACTTCATGTAAAAAGAGATTACTCAAATCCTATGACTTAGACATCTAAATTGCATTTCATAAGCAAATAAGCATCCTTAAATCATAACAATCAACACCTACGTAAATACCAAGAGCATGTAATAAACTCAAATAAACATAACCCTGCAAACTAACAGCCAGTAATAATTCACCAATACAAAAAATAAGCAAGTTAAAACTAGAAACACAACGACTTGACTAATAATCACATTACGAGTAGCAAAACAATATAATGTAGCAAACTCATACCAATATTCTCTCTACTACGCTTCCCATGCCGTTCCTCACTCACATCAACCGAATGCTTCCTTTCATCCTCCACCGCCACTTTCTCCTTCTCCACCCTCTCCTTCTCCTTATACTCCTTCCTCCCATGCTCCTTCTCGCCTTTACGTCTCCCACTCTTACTCTCCTCCTCCACTCCCTCCTCCTTCTTCTCACTCTCATGTCTCCTCCCACTCTTACTCCTCTCCCTCTCTCTCTCTCTCTCCCTCTCTCTCGTTCTCGACAAACTCTCACTCTTCTCCACCGCAACCGCAACCTCACTCTCCTCACCTCCATTCCACCTATCACTCCCTTCTCCCTTCTCCTTCCGCCTTTTCGACACGACAACAACCTCCTCCACCAATTCACCATTCCCATGACTCACCGCCTCCTTCACCGACACTTTCCGCTTCTCTCCCGCCACCACATCCTTCGAAACCCTAACCGAAACCTCATCTCTCCCACTCTTCTTCACATCCTCCTCCGAATCCGAGTAATCTCTCACTTCTCTCACACTATGCTTCCTCGATTTCGTTCGCGAACTTCGAGGCATCTCCAAACCCTAATCTCTCTCCGCCGTCAATTCAAAATCCCCAAAAATCTCAACTTTCCGATACGCAAACCCTAATTCGATGCGGCGCCGTCAAATTCACCGGAAACCTACCGTCAATCGGAGAGATCGCGATTCCGGCGATCGAGAAATCGGTGTGTGTATGTTTGTATGTATAGGTGTGTGTATAGATATAGAGAGAGAGATAGAGAGAGAATTGGGGGAAAGGAGGGATCGGAGGCGATTGGTGATATGTGTGTATGAGTGTGTGTAAATTAAAATTAAAACCAATGTAAATCTCGTATTAGTGTGAAATGACGGAAATGCCCTTGGGTTTTTGGGATAATTACTCATCTGTGGCCTTGACTTTTAATTGGCCTTCGCTACGTCTAGGGTTATTTCAATTATTTTAGGGATAAATAGTGAACCAAAAAATTGTGTATTTATTTCGGTGTTCTAAACTCAAACATTTTTTAAAAATTCAAAATTTGAATTAACAACATTGTATATAATAAATAAAATTAATATAATAAATTTATTTTAGGGATAAATAGCGAAAAGTTTATCTTTTTGTTTCAGTGTCCAAAAAATCGTTTGGTTTTTCAAAATTTTCCGATAAATTTTTGTTGAGCGACTCAATTTTTAAAATTCGAAATTTGAATTATTGTTGTAATAATTTTAAATACTATAATTTTTAAATAAATAAGACTAAGTTTTCAAAATAAATAAATAAATAAGACTAATATATTGAATATTATTTAAATAGTATAATTTATTTGATCTTATTGTGATTTATCATTTCGATAAATTCTCAATTTTCCAATAAATCCTCAATCGGTACTTTAATTAATTAGTTTTGATCTTTATAACCAACTTAATTTTATTCGTTTGAATTGTGTATTGATTGAAAATGTATAAAATTACAATAAAAGAGTAATTTTTCGAAAATAAATTATAAACTTTGAAATTAGTCATTTGTGAGAATATATTGGGGTGTAAAATAAGTTGGAAAAAACTTACATCCACGTGTTTGAAATTCGATTCATTTTATTTTTATTAAATTCATATTTTAATCAATTCAAAATTTAAAGTTCAGAAAGAAATTTAAGCACGAATTAACTATTTTTAAATTTAATAAGAAAACTTTTATATATTTAATTCAAGAGAAATATGATGGACTAATGATAAGTATTATTTTCTTTTTAGATAATTGATAGTACAAATAAATACGATACTACGTAACATCAAAAAAAAATCTTGAATATGTAACAAAAAAATCTTGAATATGTAACAAAAAAATCTTAAATATGTAACTTCATAAATGTATTGATAAGTATTCAAATCTTATTCGCTTGATTATTTCTTGTGTTGTTTTGACGATATTTATGTGATTTGATTATATTGTTTTATTTTTATTTGAATAGATTTACCGTCCTTAATTTCTAGCAATTCTTATAAGACAATTTATGAAACGCAATTAATGTAATGTAAATAAGACTATAAGATACCACTGCACCAAACTCGATTACGGGATACCGAGGGCTTCAACTTTGTCAAACACAAGACGGGTGTTTGAGTGTGTGTAACTAGCAAAAATAATATGAGTATATTGATATTCTCATAATTTTTACATTTTTTCATACCTATTTATTGTTATCCTCGTATTTAATAAATTAATTATTTGATCTTGTAGGTATTTTGTACATAAATAAAGAAAAAAGAAGAAAAACAAGGAAGGACAAAGAGGGAAGGACAAAAATAACAAAAAAGGAAAAGAAGAAAAGAAAAAAAAAAGAGTATTAGTGAGGAATATTTCGGAATCTTCTAGAAGACTTGAAAAACTTAAGGGAGAAGGGAAAAGATTTGAACCAAAGGCTAGGATTAAAAGGCAATGAATGGTCGAGATTACACCAACCTACCCTTAGAACCCTAATTTTTACCTATAAATACCCCTCTCCCCCTCTCTTGTAATGGACCCTAGTTCTTTAGATTTTAGTTTTTAGGTTAGCTTTCAAATTCTTACTTTTGTTTTATCTCTCTTCAAATTTTGTAATCACTCTTTATTTGAATGAAAGTTCAAGTTTTTCCTTCAGATCTCTCTTTACTTTTATACTCTAAATCTACTTTTCTTAACTTGGCTATGAATTTCTCTAAATCCAAATGTATAGCAACTAGTCTTTGTACTACCACTTTTGGTTGAAAGATTCCTTTGAATACTGTTATTAAATTAGTTTTAGTATTTTAGTGTTTAGCCCCTTTAAATCTCTATTTTATTCTTGGGTTTGATGAGTTAGTATAATTGTTGTTTTGTTCTTGTTGATTTGCATGCTCACTAGTTAAAGATTTAATTTTTATATCATGTTTGTTTTTAATTGGTGATGATTTTGATGTTTGGTAGTGTAGATGTAAGTTTTTATGTGTATTTTGGTATGCTAGAGTAAATCTAAGTTTTTACACATAAAAACTTAGATCTACACTACCAAACATCAAACCCATCATCAATAAACAACAAATATGACATAAAAATTAAATCTTTGACTAGTGAGCATGCAAATCAATAAGAACAAAGCAACAATTATACTAACTCATCAAACCTTATAATAAAATGGAGATTTAAAGGGGCTAAACTTTAAAATACTCAAATTAATTTAAAACAATATCTAAAGGCACCTTCCAACCAAAAGTGGTAGTACAAAGACTAGTTGTTCCACCTTTGAATTTAGAGAAATTTATAGCGAAGTTAAGAAAAGTATATCTAAAGCATAAAAGTAAAGAGAGTGATGGGAAGGAAAAACTTGAACTTTCATTAAAATAAAGAGTGTTTACAAAATCTAAAGAGAGTTAAAACAAAAGCAAGAAAATGAAAGCTAACCTCAAAACTAAAATCTAAAGAACTATGTGAAAAAAATTAGAATTTTAGGAGTAGATTGGTGTAATCTTGACCATCATTTTGCCTTTTAATCCTAGCCTTTGGTTCAAATATTCTCCTTTAAGTTTTCCAAAGCTTCTTGAAGATTCTCACGCCTTCATCACTAAGACTACTTTTTTATTTTCTTTTCTTCTTTTCCTTTTTTGTTTTTTTGTCCTTCCCTCTTTGCCCTTCCTTGTTTTTCTTCATTTTCATTTATTTCTTTATTTATGTATTAAATTCCTACAAGATCAAATAATTAATTTATTAAATACTAGAATATCAATAAATAGGCATAAAAAAATATAAAAATCATGAGAATATCATATATTACAGAAATGTATGGTACATCTTGTATTTGTTTCATATTTAGTATTTAATGGAAAATATTATATTGGATAAAAATATGTGAACGGAAAAAAGTCTTAGCAATTAGTTGCACATGCTGATATTCTTTCTTTCTTTTGGTGTTGATGAGAGGCACCAGGCCCCAACAAAAGGAAAATAAAAAACTAACTATCCAGCAACAGCTCGAGGCCAAACTAGTCTGACTACGTTTTCGTGAAGAATATGACTCAACTCCAACGAGAGAACTTAGATCATTTGAAGCTTAGTAGCCTGATTCACTCCCTGATTTGTTAGCTAATCTGCTGCTTTGTTATCCTCTCTGTAGCATTGAAGAAAAACAACCTCACAATTATGACTTTTGATTAATTCTTTACACTGAGGGACAATATGAATGCATTCTCTTTCGTCTAATTCAATACTTTGAAGTGCTTACATACCAGAATGATTATCCACTTGAATCATCAGTTTTTGTATTTTCATCCTTTTTGCTAAATCAATACCAATTTCTACTACTTTCATTTTCGCACTAGAAGCTAAACAAGAGCCAAAATTTGATGAATAAGTATAATGCATTTTACCTTGGTAGTCACAAATAGTACCACCACCGCATGTTGGATGTGGTGTTCTTTAGCAATTCCATTTTGTTTGAAGCAGAGTAATTTATATGTAGGAATTGTCATCTTATATACACCAGTTCTTGCCTTTGTAATTGCATCCCATCACTCAAAAAATCATCTCTAATTTCATTGAATCTTTCCAGTAAGAACTTATTTATGTCAAATGGGATGTCATTACTTCTGCCAAACACTACATAATTTCTTCATTTCCAACTCGACCATAGAGTTATGGAAAAATAAGTTCGAAATACCTCGTTGGTTTAAACTTCATTCGAAGAGTAATTAATATTTCTGCTGAGCTACTCTTCTGAATTTTTGGTTAAAAAATTTGGATCAAGAGTTGGACCTCTTACATTTCTCCACAATGGGTGTACGCGGTTAGGTTTAGTGCGGTTAGGAGGTAAAAGTCGCACCAAACCTCATATAGCGGTTTTATAAAATCTCTAACCTCAGTTACATATGCGGTTGCGGTTAATCGCGATATTTTTAACCGCGGATTCGCGGTTGGTGCGGTTGGATTCACGGTTCAACCACCTATTGAACTTGTATAGAAACTTATACCAAAAAAAGAACACGAACTTCAAACAACATAAAAATTAATAATACACAAATTGATTTGAACATACTTTTTTGTGACAAAAATGAAAAGTTCTACTAAATTAATATGGTTGGTATCTTGGATATAAACTAATTGGGTTATGGTAAAAGTTTAAAATATAATAGCCCAAAACTCTTTACATATCTTGTTTATTAGTTTGTGTTTATAAAAGTATGTAACTTAAATTTTATAATATATATATATATATATATATATATATATATATATATTGTAGTTGCGGTTCGATTTTATGTGGTTATTTAAAATCAAATCAGCATCCAATCCACAAATATGTGATTTTTGTAATTTCAATCCGCAGTCAATCCGCATTTTGCGATTATCCGCAAAATGCGGTTCGGTTGCAAGCGGTTGGTGCGATTGAGCAGATTACTTGTACACCCCTACTCCACACCTCTTTAATTGCTTTACAATCTCGCAAGGCTAGTATCCCTCTAACATCATATTAGAGTTTTTTACGGTTAAATAATTCATTAATCAAAAGCCATGTAGCATTTAAAAAAATAATCAAAAATTAAACAAACACGTAGTAAAATAGAACAAATCATGATTTCCTCCTTTCAAGCTATGATCGTTGATTAGATCTTCACTTCTCTCGCTCATGCCGCTGAAATATACAGTCTTTTTGTAGAGACAATCTCACAATCTGTTGTAGCCTGAGAAATATATATAACTGATTTATCAAAGCGTATTCGAACAATTGACCATCACTGCGACTCCATATAGAGCTGCAAACGAACAGAGCTGAGCCGAGTTCTGTCCGAACCGAGCCGAGCTTAATTTTTTTTAAACCGAACCGAGCCGAGCTGAGTTTAATAACCGAGCCGAAAGTAATGTTCAAGATCGGCTCGTTAATAAGCGAGCCGAACCCGAGCCGAGCCCGAGTTTGCTCACGAACAATCAAGCTGAGCCGAACTCGAGCCGAGTTCGAACAAAGTCGAGCTATCTACTAATAGTTCGCATATATTTTTTTAATCGACCAATCTTAAAGTACATTTATAATTTTACAAGTTATATCAAAATCAAATACCTATCTTATGTTACAATGATATACTCACACTTACACTATACACTTGTTTCTTAGTCTATATCATTGTAATACGATGTAAAATTCGGATTTGTATTAATCATTTTATAAAAAATTAAAAAAAAATCAAATACAAGTCACAAGTAGAATCGTACAAGTACCTAAAATTAAAATTATTAATATTTATAAGCGGATATAACTTTTTCATTTCCCCCCTAATTGAAGTACATGTACTTAATTTATGTGTTTGTTGCAATTTCAGTTCACACTTTCAATTTATCGAATCTCCGGGATAACTCCAACTCCAAAATTCTCGTCTACTTTACTCTATAATAAGTAAAATATGTAAAAAATAATGTCTTAAATAAATGAAAAAAAAATTGAAATCTTTATACAAGTGATTAGTAAAAATTTATTATTTTTAATATACATACACTTTATCCGAACCGAGCCCAGTTAGCCGAGTTCGAGCCGAGTCTGAGCCGAGTCCGAGCCGAACAGGCAAAAAGCTCGGCTCGGCTCGTTTACTCATCCGAGCTCATTTTCATGTTCAAGATCGGCTCGTTTAAGAAAACGAGCAGAACCGAATTTACTTAAACGAGCCGAGTCCGAGTTTTGTTCACGAACGGCTCTGTTCATTTGCAGCCCTAACTCCATACAACTCAAATTCATGAACCAATACATAAACTCTTGCAGATCTACGATCTTGGATACTAAATCAAACGAACTCTCACAAGAAGAGAGAACAACCCATATATGGGTAGAAAAAACTCACCAACGGGGTAGTAACACTTTCAACAAAGAAATATATTTACTGAAAGGAAAATCAGATCAAGATAAAACAGGAAATGGGGGCTTAGCATTAACCAAAAGGATAATGACACCCCTAAAAGAGAAAATATATATTAGAATTTTTTTAGGGGGGATGAAGCATGCCTTTTTTTATACAGAATTAGTTTCTAAGATTACCATCATATTACATAAAACAATTAGAATCACATCTCCAGCAACTAGATCTTGATGGTATTTAGGCCCCGTTTGGCAAAACTGCTTTCCACTTATAAGTTACTTATTTTTTTTCAAAATTTTATATTTTTTAAAAAAATTCAAATATAAATATTTATTATAAGAATTGAAAATCAAATCTTATTTTCAAAATGAAAAGTAAGTTACTTATATTCAGAAAAAGTACATATACACGTACTTTTTCTGAAAATAAGTAACTTATTTTCAGAAATAAGATTTGTCAAACATGGCCTTAATCGTGTAAATTAAAGGTTACAAAATAATTTAATTTAAATCGAAAAGTTGGGAAAATGGATACAGTTAAAATTGCCTTGACAAGGGATGTTTGATAAGGGAAAAAAATTGTTTGCTAGGTGAAAGGGTAATTGCATGAAAATATTAATATTTTAAATTATTTTTTTGTTGTACTGATGCCATTTATCAGATTTGAAGATATTACTTTATTTATGGTGTGCCTTTTTTTATTTCATCTTTAATATTTAATGACAAATATTATGTTGGATAAGGAAGAAGGAACAACAAAGAGTCTAAGCAATTGGTTGCACCTACTATTAATCTATTAATTATAGGTAATTTTCTTAATTTCAAATTTCTAACTTAGTAATTTTGCACGAAATAGTTGACTAAAAGATGTTGTGATTTTCTTGTGATTTTGCACGAACTTAGTAACTTAGTAATAAATTATTTATAATATGAGAAACTACGCATTTAGTTATATTTTTGTGATATTAGATTATTTTCTTAATAACATTATTTTACAAATCTACCTCAAATAATTTTTAATAATTACTAACCTGCGTTAATCTTTAACTAAATATATAACTCCTATAATCCATTCCTATATGAACCTTTGCCTTTATTATATTTTTGCCAAAACAGGCCCTTAGAAAAAAGGAAGAAATAAACAGGCCCTATATCTTTAGTTCTCTTCTGTCGGTTTTTATGATCCATTCATACTACATTCCTTATCACATCCAAATTACTCCAACAAGAAGACAAACTAATAGATGCCCTCTTTATCATGATATAATACTGATAAGTTGAGAACCTATGCAACTTAAAAGGACCACCAACAACTTTGTGGCCATAAAATAGAGAAAGAAAATCCATAACTTGCCATGGCTTCTGCAATGAATCTCTTGAGCCTTAACAAATCTCATTTTCTAGGCCAAACCAATCTTTTCAATCATACTAACAAACCATTTCTCAGCACTCAAAAATCAAGATCAAACCATGCACTTAACACCACTGCTAAGCTCAGCATTTCCGAAATATTCGGAGGCAGAGGCCTATGCAATGGTGAAGAAGGGCTTCAGCAAGAACTTAAAAAGACAGTGTCACAAGAACCATCAACATCAACCTTGAAAATTCAAGAAGAGTCAAGAATCGAAAACATCCCGGAAGATGGATTCGACAAGGAGTTACTTGGCCTTACTGGTGGATTCCCAGGTGGTGAAAAAGGGTTGCAAGAATTTATTGCAAAAAATCCACCACCTAAAAAACCATCTCCATCTGAGAAACTAGTTGAGTCCAATCAGAAGAGCTTGACTAAGAAGTCGAAACCGCCTGCTTTGCCATTGCTGATGCCTGGTATGATTGCCATTGTCAAGAATCCGAACAATCCATATTATATGTATTGTGGTATTGTGCAAAGAATCACTGATGGAATGGCTGGAGTGCTTTTTGAAGGGGGGAACTGGGATAGATTGATTACTTTTAAACTCGACGAGCTTGAACGTCGTGAGAAAGGACCTCCAATGGTTAGTTGTAGGTCTGTTGTTCTAGAATCAATGGTTGAACAGGATGCCAAGTAAATTTTACTTGATTTTTTAAGTTCATGTAATCTGTATATATAAAATGTCTACATTGCCTTTGGATATAAGAATCATGAGTCTGTTTGCAAGTCCTAATGTTTTTAATTGAATAACAAGTGCATGTTAATTGCAACGACATGCCTCTACAATATTTTTAAATGGTTATAGTGATCTTAGGAACTTAAATATCGTTCAACATAGATGTACAACTTCGAAACACTGATCTTTAAGTGAATGGATTTTGCTTATGTTGAGACATCAATAAAGGTACCAGGAATGGATGAAACTAAACGTAAAATTATAAAAAAAATTGGATGGAGAAACTTATATTGACAACAAAATCCAACTGACATATAATAGAAATCGTGCTCTGCATTTCTTTAATCTGATTTCTGTGATCAGGGCAGGTCTTAGTTTTAGTCTTTGGCAGAAGGAATTGTGATACGATATGTTTATCGATCCTCTTACATTTTCCTTGCTGCATTTTGTTTCACTGTTCAATAGTAAATTATTTCAAACTATGAAGGTCTGGTTTGATTGATGTGATCGGAATCTATTTCAAGTGTGACTGAAAAGAGGATTGTGATTCTAAGCAATTAAACTATGACACACATAAAACAGGACTTGAGCATATACAAATTGTGTGGTAGTGTTGATGCAACTTCCTCTACAGCAGAAAGGGTCTCTCTAGTCTCTAGATTATATGTAGCAATAAATTTGTGATCCTCGACGAGAACTTCTAACTTGAACTGAAAAAGTGAAAATCAAATTAGTGCAGCATGAACAGTCATAGTTTTTCACTGAATTCAGTAACTTCTAAGTACATTACTACTTATCTATTAGATTCTACCAGAACACTAATAGGCTGTGTTACGAGATTGACTTAAAACTCTTGCAAAGTTTCAAGGTTAAGATTTAAATATAACTCATGCAGATGCAGTTACCATTTTCCTTCACTCTATGCAACCTGGTTTCTCTACTTGCGTTCTTTGCCTTTTTCTTTTTCTCATCTTCTTATGTCGGTCTACACCACTCCATGCAATTTCCCGTGTGTGTGTGTCTGTTCTTCCTTCTATAAATTACCAGCAGCAATTAAGTGTGTACAAAGCTTCTAAACTCTCAAATGTGTCAACTATTACTCTTAAAGGTGCTCGTAGATGACATTTATGTTAAATATATGATCCTATTGGGGCCTTCCTCTAAACCTTAAGGTTTTAGATGAGCTGGTTACTCAACATGGTATCAAAACTTAGGCTGGCGGGAGAACTAAGGTTCGATTCCCATCCACCCCCAACATTCTCACAATTTATAATGGACATGAAAGGCAATTAATGCCCTAAAGATGGGCGCCCATGTTCCACTCATCGACCCATAAATGGGCTCTCGAGTAGGCCTGTCAATGGAGCGAAAAAAGATATGGATTTAGGCTGATCCGATCCGTCATTTTAGCTAAAATTTAGGTCATTTTAGCGGATATGGATTTAGCTAAAAAAGATCCGATCCGAAATTCGATCCGATAAGAAAAATCCGATAATAAATGGAGCGGATATGGATTTAGGCTGATCCGATCCATTA
>PHNY01165073.1:19646-35931 GCA_003724115.2 Anethum foeniculum | reverse complement strand
CGCTTCGCGGCGGCAACATAGTAATACTTTAAAAAAATTATTAAATATAACGATGCAACAACTTTTTAATATATCTTTCGACTATATTTAATATAAATAATAAAAATAAATTACTTAAATTTAAATATCAAATAATACCTTTTATAATTAAATAGCCTCAATAATAAAACGAAACTTTAAAACTAATTGATTCATAGCATCATCTGTTCTTTCCGCGAAGTTCTAACATCATAAAATCAATCAACTCTAAAACTAACTGATCCATGACATCCTCTGTTCTTCCCGAACAAAAAGCTGCGTTCTAAAATTATAAAATCAATCAAGCATTCTAAAATCATAAAATCAATCAAACAATAACATACAGTTAAAGGCTTAACTAATAAATAATGACAAAATTATCGTAATATGCAAAATAAAGTTTGAAACATAAGTGCTAATAAAAGTAAAAAAACATAAATTACTTAAACTTAAATATCACATAATACCTTAATAATTAAATAGCCTCAATAATAAATCGAACCTCTAAAACTAACATATCCATGACATTCTCCGTTCTTTTTTTAGCAAAAGTCTGCATTCGAAAATTATAAAGTCAATCAAGAATTCTAAAATCATAGAATCAATTAAATAATAACATACATTTAAAAACTTAACAAAACAAATAGTGACGAAACTATTATAACATGTAAAATAAAATTTGAAATACAAGCTCTAATAAAAATCTAGCTAATAATTTACTCTCTTTTTTTCAAGCCAAGTGATTTAGACTTATCCTGTCGGTGACATTGATTATGACAGTTTCTATGTTTCCTTCTGTGGCTGTAATGCAGCTTCTTTAGGTTGTAGGTAGTATGTAGTGAGGGTTTGCCCCTCTTTGTAATTCTCCGAAGCTAAGTCACTGCAGTGTCTTTAGGTATTGTGTACATTTTATCTATTCTAATGAATAAATAGCTTAGTAGAAAAAAGAAAAAGAAAATTCAGGAAAGTTACGATTCACAACATTCTCCGTTCTTTTCGGGAAAAAGACTGCATTCGAAAATCATAAAATCAATCAAGCATTCTAAAATTATAAAACCAATCAAACAATAACATATACTTAAAAGGCTTAACAAAACAAATAATGAGAAAACTACATAATATGCTAAATAAAGTTTGAAACACAAGTGTTAATCAAAATAACAAACATAAATTACTTAAATTTAAATATCAAATAATACATTTATAATTAAAGAGCCTCAATAATAAAACGAACCTCCAAAACTAACCGATCCACAACATCCTTCATTCTTCCTCGACAAAAACCTGCATTCAAAAATCATAAAATTAATCAAGGATTCTAAATTCATAAAATCAATCAAATGATACCATACACTTAAAGGTTTAATGAAACAAATAGTGACAAAACTATCATAACATGAAAAATAAAGTTTGATATACAAGTGCTAATGAAAAATCTAACTAACAATTTGCTCTTTTTTTCCAAGCCAAACGATTTACACTTATGTATATATAAGATTATCTACTTCCTTTTTATACAATATTTTAGGACTTGAAATTTAGGAGATTATTAAGATAAGAACTTTGACATGAAAAGAAAGTTTTAGCGAATAATAATCAGATAAGGAAATTTTATGAAAATTATGACATGGTAATTTAAGTTCAGTAGAAAGTTTAAGAGAAAATGAGGTAATTAACTTTTGACTTGAAAATAAAGTTTGAAAAAATAATAATTTATTGATATACCAAAGAAATTTTAGAATATAATAAGAACGAAATTTGAGTTAAGAGGAAAGTTTAGGTAAATATAAGTTAATTAAAATTATAAATATATTGATTGATTGATTGTTATTGATATAAGAAAGTTTTAGCGAATAATAATTAGATAGGGAAATTTTAGGAAAATTATGATATGGTAATTTAAGTTCAGTAGAAAGTTTAAGAGAAAATGAGGTAATTAACTTTTGACTTGAAAATAAAGTTTGAAAAATAATACTTTATTGATATAATAGAGAAATTTTAGAATATAATAAGAACGTAATTTGATTTAAGAGAAAAGTTTAACGTAATTTGAGTTAAGAGGAAAGTTTAGGTGAATATAAATTAATTAAAATTATAAATATATTGATTGATTGATCAATTGTTATTAATATATTGACCGAGAATCCGAAAGTGAAACTCTTGGATAATGGATGGGAGTAATTTGAAAATCAAGAAAAACTCCACAAAAAACATCCACAACGCGGGAAAACAAAACAAAAACACACATACTTTACACTTCCCCCACTCTCTCACTAAAACATTTCTACACACCCAAATAAACCCCAACCTTTCCGACAATGAGATCCGCCGGAATTCGCCGTCAAAAAGACTCATTCGCCGCCGACCACCGCAAACCACCACCACCAACCCCCACCGCCCAAGACCCTTTTCAATACAACTACTCTCACCGTGATTCTGATGCCAGTTTATGCAGTTCTCGTCCCTCAATCGCATCAACCACTCGCAATCCTTCCGTACCCATTTCCGATAAGTCTTTTCAACTCTCTGCTATACGTACAATTAATCTGTATCTATCTTCCCATTCTGCTAATTTTACTTTAAAACCCCCTTTACCTTCTGCTAAAGATATTCTTGAAACCCTAAAATTGATTTTAAAGAATCTTGATTTTCCGGCGAGTGGGAGTAGTAAGATTGAGGATGATTTGTTTTGTGTTTTGAAGCTTTTGGGGTGTCCTATTAAGTTGAATAGGTCTGCGTTGAAGGCTCCCGGGACCCCGCATTCTTGGCCTAGTTTGTTAGGAGTTATGCATTGGTTAGTCCAAATTGGGAATTACGACGAGGTTACGAGAGAGGCGGGGTTGGAGTATGAGGAGAATGGGATGTTTGATTTCTCGTTGAGGAGTTATTATTATTATATTAGTGGGGATGATGAGAGGATGGAGAGTGAGGATGCGGTTTTTGTGGAGAAAGTTACGAATGAGAGGAATGTGGTGGAGGAGAATGCGAATGCTTTGGTGGAGAAGGTGAGGGAGTTGGAAGGGAAGTTGGAGGGGTTGAAGAATGGGCCATCCGAGAAAGAGGTGTTGGAGGAACAAAGGAAGATGTTGGAGGAAGATGTTAAAAAGTTTTATACGATGATTGAGCAGTTAGACGGGCATATTTTGAATGTGCAGAAGAGTTTGGAGGATAAGGAGAAGGAGTTGGAGGCCAAGGCGGTGGAGAGGAAGCGGATTTCTGAGGAGAATGAGGAGTTGAAAAGTCGAGTGGAGGAGCAGGGGTTTAATGCGAGAGATGCTGAGAGGATGAAAAGGGAGTTGCAGGCTGTTGAGAGGAGTACGGGGGATGCTGAGGCTGAGAGGAATTCGTGGGAGGAGAAGTCGTGGGAGCTTGACAGTGAGATTGGGAAGAAGTTTAAAGAACTCGAGAGCCTGATGATTGAATGCAACCAAGCTATCAGGAAGTTCGTTTTTTTTTGTTTTGTTATACTATATTGTGCTTTGTGATTTAAATGCATTTCTTAGTCATCTTTTAAATTGAATAGTTATAACTTTGGTTATAATTATATGATTATTATATGTCTGTGGAATTAGGACCGATCTTTGCTTAAATATTCAAACCATTTTTGCCAATAGGGACTATGTGGCGTTGTCCATAAGAAGGCCTATGCTTTAGAGTGTTATATTTTGGTATTGATAATAGTTGTATCTAGATGTTCGTGTAGTAAGGGTTCCTGTTTTCATTGCTAGCATGCTCATTCGAAAAGAATTGCGTGAATAGTTCATCGAAGTGATATCAAGATGATATTTTATATTACTGCATTATCCTATCTCAATAATAAGTTCAACTTTTTTCTCTAATAGCGATATGTAGTATATATACGATCTATATTCCTCTTTTGTTTTTTCAGACTAAAGCTTGGAAATGGATTCCACTACGAGCTGAATGCCAAAGGTTCCACACCTGCGGAGGTGCTAGGAATAGACTACAAATCGAAGCTTAAGCCTGTACTTGCTTCATTGGCCGAGGAAACAAAGAAAAATTCAATGGTAAACTTGGAAGAACAGATATCTCTTCAGAAACTCTCAGTTGAAGCCGCAAGTAAGATTGAAGCAAAAAGAAATCATATTGCTGCCCTTCAATCCCATATTGATGAAGTAAGTGAAAATAGCACTTTGAAACTATGAAATTGCTAAATAAATATGTGATTAAGCTACATTTATTATGTTCTTAACTACATGTTTTTGTGAGGGCATCAATGCTTTCTTCCCTCTTTCTGGTGTTTTAGTTATTAACTTCATAGAATATGATTATCAGTCCCTCCTCTTGGATACTTGAAGTGCCAACACCAGCATCTTTTAAGCGAAAGATTCAGCTGTAGTAAAGTCTTGACATCTTTCTGTAGTTGTTTTCCATTTGGATTTTCTAAATTCCTCGATAAAACGAGATTTGACCTTCATTAGTGAGGCAGGCAAATTTTAATCTGTTCTATTTAATGTTGTCATTGTTGCTGTTCCTGTGAAGGATGTCTAAAAAATTGGAGCATGTTACATGTGTATGTTTTTCATTACTTGGGACCATTAGGTTGTTTCTTTAAATTCCTAACAATCACTTTGAGGCTCTTATTTGCCTTTGTTACAACCAGGAAGCTACAATCTTGTAAACATGATATTCTCTCTGGTGTGAATTGCTTTTGATCAAAATTTTATGTAATTATAAAGCTCGTGGCATGTTGATGTTGTATTAATGACAATGACAATAACAAAGTAAAATCAAGTTCTGCTTTCCGTATGGTGGTTCATAGTTGATGTTGTGCTGATTTTTGTAGTGTATATCCTACAAATAAAACTACCGTTCTTCATTCAGTTCAATGTATTCAAATTTTAAGTATTTTGAGAAAGGGAGATTAGCATTGAACCCTAGACAACTTCTTGCACTTGGAGCAGCTTTGCGACCGCTGAAACACTCCTGATTCTCGTAAACCATTTTGATCTTTGTGAACAAACTTTTACTCCCTCGGTCCCAAAATAAGAGTTATTTTGACTTTTAGCACATATTTTGAGGTGTAAAAGAAGGTACTTCAGCAAACTATTTTTTAAATTTTCTTTTCTGAATGAAAATATAAGTGTTAAATTTTAACTTAAAAAAAGAATTTAAAAAATATGTAGAATTATCTTTTGTATACACCTTAAATTACGTGTAAAAAGCAAAATTGACTTTTTTTGGGACAGGGAGTAGATGATGAACATTTTTATATTATATATTTATTTTTGAGGCATTCATTTGCCTTTGCAATTATCATTCACCTTTTTATATCAAATGAGATGACCTCTATCTTTGTGAAATACATAAATAATTGCGCAGAATGTATATATGCTAGGGTTCAATACATTTTATGCTAATCTAGTTATGACGACTCTCATACATTTTATATAGTAAGTAATTCTAACTCTAGTGTTTGCGACCTTACTGGGATGCTTTATGACAATGTAAAATTTACAGCATTAGGTCTCACTCATCCTCGAGTCATCATAACTATGGTTCTGCATAGGCTGTGAGGGAAAAAAAAAGTTCCCCTACATTGTAGACTGCTAATATGAACTAGTGAAAAATATTCTGTTATTTTATATTGCTAATTGGTTTTGTTGATGTCTGTACCCTGCCCTGCCTCCGCCTGATATCACCTATTTAATGCTGAATGATCGCCGGCTTAGCTGGATTACTACTATCACTAGGTATATTTTTGGTATCATCATTCATGAGTTGATGAACTCTCTTCGAGTAATACATACTACTACATTGGGTGCATTTGAATGAGCGGGTGAAATGTTTCGAGTATTTCAATGCGTAGCTGCTTACTTTTACCACATGTTATCATCTCACAAACCTCATTACTCTCCTTCTGTAATTACGAAAGATCTCCTTTTATATTCGTCACTTATTGTTTTATAACATTCTATTATGTTCTTATATTTTGTGATAGTGCTTACTACACTACATATTTTTGGAAGGACGTGAGTGCTTTCTTTCCTCTTTCTGACGTCTAAATATTTAATTTCATGGAAAAAGATTATCAGTCTCAACCTTGGTTGTATATCCTCTTGTTTTCTAGAAGTGCCAACACCACCATCTTTTGAGCAAAAGATTTAGCTTCAGTGAACTCTTGACATATTTACCAACTCAGATTATTTTCTTAACCAGTCAGAATAAGGACATTGTTATTGATTTCAGTTTTCCAACACTCATAGCTAAAAGGTCTGCCAAGTGCCAGCATAGCCCTCTATATTCTTTCTCTCTCCCTGTGCCACGCACACACAAGAATACACATGACATATCACTTGGTCCTTGCAAATTGCCACTGGAAGTATAAGCGCAGGAGAAGTATGTATCTATCATTCTCCACCCTACGATTTGTTGAGAGCTGGAAAATATCATCTTATTAACATAGTCTAACTACTGGGAAGATCCCAGTGCATAGCATTTGATAGATATCAAAGATTGACTAGATTGAGAAAATTACAAATAGGATATCTAGTTCTTCTTAACAGTACCCTACACGACTGACTATTTTAGGTTCTTTTAATCTGGGATAGAGTCTGCAGGAACATTTAACCAAAGTCTGATGACAGATGGTAATATGTTAGTAATTTGCTTTGGCATGTTGAAGTGCCAGCTTATCCAGACCTACTCCTTACTAGTTCCTTAAGTCACTGCGTAGGGAAGAAAGAAAGCTTGAATTGGCAAAAATTTGCTAGAATACATTATTTTAGTCCTTTAATCTGTTATAGATTGCAATTGGCTATTATTTTGGACAATACTCAGCTTGATTACGAAGCTTAAACTTCCGGACTGCACTTTCAAATTGCTGGCGTATCTAGTTTTCTCAAGTAATATGACTAAGTTTCTGTTTCATAATATATATGCCAATATTTCAGGTGGAAAATCAATTGAACTTGCTCAAGGATGGAACTCAGGAGCACATTTCTAGATGCATGATGGAAGCTAGAAAGTTGGTGGAGGACATTGAAGCTGAGGAACAGAACATGGATGTTGTCGAAAAGGAAGCCACTGAACTTCTGAGGGTATGCTCTTACTTCTTATAATAGCTTTCTGGATTATATATTGCAATGAATAAGTATTATTTTTGGTAGCTATTCTGTCGAAGTTGTAAACCAGGCAACATCAGTTGTCGACCATTCCCTGTTACCAGAATCAGTTGGTATAAGCAACGAGTAATATATTATGTCCTCCTTTTGTAGACTTCCCAAATGAAGTGTCAAGAAGTAACGACTCAAAGTGAGGAAGAAGTACAAATGTGTGCACGTGAACTGTTGGCATTGATCGACTCTGTTTCAAAGTTTAAAGAGTCCATGACATCAACAATTTCAGATATGAAGGATGATTATCTTAAAACTGTCAATGCGATATCTGAAATTCACAAGAGCTCCTTGTGAGAACAGTTTGGCAATGTATTATAATAAAGTCACTAATTTGCAGTCCTTTTTACTTTGAAGCTTGGAGATTGTGTTCATGTTGTTTTACAAGTGTAATAATCTAGGAAAACTCAACTTCTAGTGTTTGGTTTTTTCTTTGATATCTGGCATCTACCTTGGACTCTATTTGTGCTTCCCAGGCAATTAGCATTCACCACGTCATAGCTCAGTGAATTGTTGAAGCAACAACAGCTTTTGCACCTATATAAAGAGCCAGATAATATTCATGGAGACATGTATTTTCCTTAGGGGAAAGAGGGAATTAAATATTAACTTTGTCACTTGAATAAAGATAGAATATCATAAATTTTTTAATAGTCTTAATTGGGGATCATTTAAATTACTTAACTTGCTATAAAAATCACTTTGGCAAGTTATAAATTTCAAATTTTAGTTTAGATATATAATATATATCAAAATTATTAAAATCTGATATAAATGTTATTTTGGCAAATTATAAATTAAAAAATAAGTTTAGATATAATTAAAAATTATGAAAATCTTAAAAAATGATGGACTATCAAACTAATTATATAATTTTGTATTTAGGTGATATCGTGCAAAATAAATTAAAGTTTCACTGGTTTTGATATTTTTTAGAATTAAATTAAAGAAATATAAATTATGAATTTATAAACTAATAGTAAATAGACTTTTTTAACTTTGAATATTTTATCTTAGATATGCTTATATATGGGAATTTATAATTTTTCATTTGGCACAAAACAAAATATGTATGACTAAATAAAATATTATCTTTATATCCCGACCATATATTTATAATAAACATTAAAATCATTACTCCAAAAATGACTCTATTCAATAGTTAATTTGAAAATATTTATTTTAAAGCAGCATTTCTCTCTTTTTAAGTATTACTTAATTAATATTTTATAATATATTATGAAAATCACCATATTTCCTATCTTATTATAATTAAGAAAGTGCAATTTTAAAAATATAAAATTGAAAAAGGGATGAGTGCAAGGAGTATTATTGCAGATAAAATTAATTATTTACGTTTTAAATTATTAAAAATAAGCTGTTTATATTTTATATACATTGAAATCGTCGACTAACTTTCACATATCATAAAAGTAAATTGTCAATTTATTTTGTGAACAAAATATTAAATTAGATAGTTTTTATATGAGTGCAAATTGTAGGAATATTTTTTTAAAAGAAATGCCAAAAATGATTTTTCATGCATAAGAAAATATTTAATATTCTCCGGAGGTCAAGTGGCGCGTGTATTTAATAATCTAATTATTTTAGTCAAATATATTTCACTAAAAACCCAACTTAAAATAAATAAAGAATAAGACAAAGAAAAAAAATAGGGTTAATGAAAAACACATCATCTTTTTCTATAGTAGTGAGCCATTCAACACATACAAACTACACCTACATGTTATACACACACAACAAAACTTCCGCCAGTATATATATAATCTTTGCGTCTCTAATTTCAATTGTATCCCCTCACATCAAATTTTAGATATACTCTGTTTCTCTCTCATACAAACTCCCTCTACAAACCAACTACATATACACACACACTCTCTTTGTATCTATCTAATTCACAACTCCCTCAACTCTTGCCTTGACACATAAAAATCATAACTTTGTGTTCCCCACTTCTCTGCATTGACACCCTCATCAAGTGATTGTGAATTAGGGTTTGTTCTTGGCCTTAATTTACTCTCTTTTGGGTTTTTCAGGTTTTATAATTCTGTGTCTATATGTGTTGATTTTTGGTGTTTTTGCATGTGGGCATGAGTAATTTTTGATGTTTTGCTGATTCTTGATTGTGGGGTTGGTTATCTTGCCTGTTTCTTGTAATGGGTATGAATTTTTAGGTTGTTTTGTGTTGGTTCTTGTGGGTATGTTTTGAATTGAGTTTTTAGTAATATGAGGGTCTTTTTAGAAAGTTCTAGCCTTTAGGCCACAAGGAAGGTGCTAAAGTTTGTAGCTTTTGGTTGTGTTCCCTAATTTACTTCAAAGTATATATATATATATATACATATATATAGTGTACAGGACAGTTGATTTGCTAAGGTTATAAAACTGGATTATAAGGGGTAGGTTTTCGGAATCTTTGTTGTGGACATTAAATTAGGTTTCGGGTTTTGTGCTGATTGGTATTAAGGGAAAGAAAGAAGAAGCTACATTTGGATTAATACTATCGAGAGCAAACAGTTTTTTCAAGTTATGGTGATATTTGTATTAATGAAGTGGATGCAACTTGGACATTTCTGTTTCATTTAGTATCCTCTTGTTTTGTACTAATTATGGAAAAAAGCGAGCCTTCATTTGTCCCTGAGTGGTTAAGGAGCAGTGGAAGTGTAACTGTTGCTGTAAATACAAATCACCACCAGAATGATCATGTTTCATTAAAGACGACAAGAAATAAATCATCTGCAGATATTAGTGCTCATGATTCAGGACGTTCACCTGTTTCTGATAGAACAACATCCTCTTACTTCCGTCGAAGTTCTTCTAGTAATGGTTCTACTCACTCGAGGTCTTACGGTAGTTTTGGTAGGACCAACCGTGATAGGGGCTGGGATAGAGATACAAATGAATATCGTGATAATGATAGGTTAAGATTAGGTGATCATAGGCGTCAAAACTATTCTGATTCATTAGGGAGCGATTTTTCAAGTAGGTTTGAGAAGAATGGCTTAAGACGAACACAATCTTCCGTAGCTGGGAAACATAGTGAGCCATTGTCCAGGAAAGTGTCAGCTGACATGAACAGTTCCAGCAAAAGCCACTACAATAATGGCAGTTCTCGCCTTTCCGGGAGTAGCGCCGTCAACAGTGTGCGGAAAACTTCATTTGACAGGGATTTTCCATCTCTTGGTGCTGACGAAAGGCAAACAGATTATGGCATAAGAAGAATTCAATCTCCTGGATTGAGTATGAACGGGCAAAGCTTACCAATTGGGTATTCTACAGTGGCTGGTGAAGTTGGGTGGACATCGGCCCTAGCGGAGGTACCTGTGATGGTTGGAGGCAATGGCACCAGTACATCATCTGTTGTTCAATCCGCTCTTCCAAGTTCAACTTCTGTGGCATCAAGCTTGACAGCTGGCCTCAATATGGCAGAAACACTGGCACACGGCCCCTCTCGTGTTGAATCTGCTCCACAGGTAATTTAATTCTTTCTTTTCTATTGCATGGGACTTTTTTGAGTTATCCCTACTTATATGATGAGCTTTTTTTATCATAGGTATCTGTCGAAACTCAGAGGCTCGAAGAAATGGCTATTAAACAATCTAGACAACTCATTCCGGTGACACCTTCCATGCCTAAATCTTTGGTGAGACTGTTGTTCTCTTATTTTTTTGGTTATGTTGGTTCCTATATCATGTCACGTTAAGACTTGGTGTTCTCGTCTAATATCCCCTTCCTGTAATGGAGTATTTTTGATATGGGTGTTCTATGGACTTTAATAGACTTGCATTTTGGTTGAGCCCTTCATTATCTGCTAATTGTTAATGGTGAGATATCTGTTGGATAAATCGCTGTGTGTATGTATATATAATATTAGAAAGGATTACTTGTCAACTAATGAGCTGGCAACACTATGATTAATGATGCTGTTACTCTTGAACTACGAATCAATTTAGCAAAAATAAAATTATCTGGCTTGTTGATATGGTATTACATTTAGTTCTCTTATGGGAAAATCTTCATGAAAGCAACCACAATGTTGAATTTTTTTCCGAGTGAATTATGAAAAAGCGATGTTTGTTTCTGTTGTATTACTATATATTAATTTATTTATATTGTAAACCATAATTGTCTTTGTAGGTAGGCATATTTTTCTCTGTATTCAATTTGTTAGTATTTTGGGCAAGGGAGGTTAGAATTGACTCCTAGAAGTAGACCTCTTCCAGCGCTTGGAGCAGCTTTGCCACCACTGGAACACTCCTGATTCTCGTAAACCATTTAATCTTTGTAAACAAACTTTTAGATGACAGAACATTTTTATATTACAGTGTTAAGGCATTCATTTGCCTTTCCAAATATTACTTACTTTTTTTTTTTTTTTTTATCAAATGAGATGCCCTTTATGTTTGTGAAATGCATAAAAGATACTCCCATACATATTATCTAGTAATTTATTATAATTCTAGTGTTTTCCACCTAACTGAAAGCTCTGTGATAATCTGAAATTTATAGCATTAGGATTGATCATCCTTGAGTCATCAAAATATGGTTCTGCATAGGCTGTGCGAAAAAGAACAAAAGAAATATCCCCTCATCGTAGATTGTTTTATGAGTAGTGAACAATATTCTGTAATTTTATATTGCCAAATGCTAATTGGTTTTGTCGATGTCTGTATCCTGCCTCTACCTGATACCACCTATTTAGTGGTGATTAATGAGCTGCTTATCTGGACTTCTAGTATCACTAGGTATATTGTTAAGTATCATGAATTGATGAACTCTCTCTTGAGTACCACTACATTAGGAACATCTGAATGAGCAAGATAAGATGTTTAATGGAGAGCTTCTCCTGGTATTGCATTTAAATGAGCAAGATGATGAACTTTTGCTGAAGTGCTTAAATTTGTTGAAAAAAGTAACTAAAAGTGACAGGATTATAATCTTCAGTCCTTAATTAGTGCATGGGTAGTAGTTTCCTAGTTAGCAGACCTTACTTAAAGTAGCCTCGGTTAATTCATCAATTTACCTTCATTCATATGTAGGTCGAGAATTACTAGATGACAATTGTTTCAGCTTCATAACTGTCAGCGTGGCTAATAGTAAGTAACACACATTTTAGTTACTGGTAAAAGAAAGCAGTCAAGCAGCATATATTAAGGGAGATTGAGTGAGGTTTATCATTAAACAATATGTAATGTGAATGTGAGAATCAGCCTCCGGTTCAATTTGGGATTCTTAAAAACATTGGTGTGAGAAGAAGCGTATCCGAGTACAATTGTGTTGTGGCAACCTCAACTTTTCACTTTCAGCGAAATTATCAATCAATTACTTTGTTATAATGCGTGCGAGTTTTCATGATGGCTATAAAAGAGAAAAGAAGGGTTTTTAATTGGAGAAAGCATGGACAGAATGAGAAAGATTATGGTTCTTATTATGTTGTCCATAATTGTTTGTTTCAGCCTAAAACAGAATAGTCTGACATCTCTCTTAGTGGGATAAATATGAGGGATGGGAGAATCCTGTTGTGGAACAACCAGGGCGTAAAAGATGTCATCACTAGACATATGATAAACAGTTATGATCTTGAACAGATAATGTTATTTATTGCTAGGCTTGATTCGAAGTTGAGCACATTATAGTATATTATTCGATTTTAATCCATGATGTAAGGATAGATAGCACTTCCGCATTTAATTGAATTGTCTTTGTATTTGTAAGTGATATGTTTCTTAAAATTACCTGTTTACAAATGTCTCAGGTGATGAATTCTTTGGAGAAATCTAAAGTTAAGGTAGCCCAGCATCAGGTCTCTTCTGTTCACCCTTTGCGTGGGACACTCGAAAAGTCTGATGTGCCAAAGACAATGAGCTTGGGAAAACTTCAAGTCCTCAAACCCGCACGAGAAAGGAACGGTATTTCTTATCCAGCAAAGGATAGCTTGAGCCTTACCAATGATAATATAGTAGCAAATAACCCACTGACTACTTCACCAGCTGTTTTACCTTCTTCAAGGATACCAGTCCAGCACCTGAATGTTAACCGTAAGCCTGCAGCAACATTGGCCCCCCCGGCATTGGAGAAGAAACCTTCAGCTCACCTTAAGAGTCGAAATGATTTCTTCAATCTTGTGAGGAAGAAATCTTTGACAAATTCCTCTTCTGTTTCTGATTCTGTCTCTACTGAATCACATTCTGTTCTGGAACAACCCAGTGAAATTCAAGCTGCTGCTTCCCTTCCTCTAGGAGAAGATTTTCAATTTGCAAACCAGTCTAATCTGGACCAGTTGAGAAAGAACGTGAATGCCTTGATCAGCAATAGAGACAATCGTAATGGGCCCCAAAAATCTTGTGGCAACGGAGAGACTCGTTTAAGATCTGATGTGATTCTTTGTTCAGAAGAGGAAGAGGCTGCATTTTTGCGGTCACTTGGTTGGGATGAAAATGCCGGAGAGGATGAAGGCCTTACAGAGGAAGAGATCAATGAGTTCTACAGGGATGCAAGTAAGGTAAGAGCTTTCTCAAATGCTTCTGATCATTTGAATAAGGGTCTGAAATCATATTTCTTTTGACCGTGTTAGATAATTGCTGATCAGAACAGTGGTGTAGGTATTTGATATATTAATCTTTTATGTTGCTGTTAATGTGGAACCCAATCATATATTTGTTATTTTCTGTTCTGTTTTGCAGTATATCAAGCCTGGCTCATCCTCAAAGACTTCCGTATGATCTATCTGAAGCCTTATAGCCTGCCAATTTGCTGGACATATTTAGCCTATCTTATGTCTTTCACTGGGTTCAATTTTGTCAAACTCGAAGATGGTAAAGTTTCTTTTGGGTTTATATTTTATATTTTGTCTGGTGGATAGAAAATCTGAAGGGGATCCAATTAGGCACATTAGAAAGTATTATGATATAGTGTGCCTTCTCGACTGCTACAGCACTCTGAGATTTAGAAAAATGGAGATAGAAAAATAGGATTTAGGTCGCTATGGAACTGCCAAGGAACATTGCTCGATTGTGCAAATTCTGAATATTTTGATCAGTTTCATGGGTTTTTGGGAGGGGGTAAGTTTTAAAGGTATATAGATTATTATGATTTACATACCAGTTTCACAGCCAAAAGAAGCATTTTGTTTTTCTATATTGCTCTTTTGTTTTGGTCTATAATTTATCTTTTGCTTGTTCCCATCAATTGCACTTTACATCTTCTGCATTTTAATTTTTAGCCAAGATTGTGCGTTAATCAACCGAAATACTTGGTCTATCTCTTTAAATTTTGAACTAAGACTTGCACTATCTCTGTATGTGCTGAAATTAGAAGATACAAGGGCTCCATGTCCAACCGCTACATCCATCTACCACCAACGTTCAGCCATCAACTTCCTCCACCTTTGATGACTTCGCCAACTTTCAAGCACCGCCTATTTTCCAACCACTGTTACCACCAGTGCTGCCACTAATCCACCCCCTACGATCATCAACCATTCCTCCCTCCAATCGTCACTCTATTTTTGGTGGCTGCTACAAGCCTGCCACAAATCCGCCCCCTTTTCGGCAAACAGATTTACTAATTCCTCCTTTCTCCCACCACTTACTCATTTCAACTGCCTCTCTTTCCGTCGTCTCCCCATCTCCACCACCACCACCATCATCTGTAACTATTGTCTACGACTGTCATGAATTTTATGAAGGGCCACAACAACCTTCAAATGCCACCACCGTCTTAAATCTATTTACGTTCCTCAGATCTTGCAAAAACAATATTTTGTATCTGTAATTTCTGCTACGTAGGTTTTAAATTTGGTGGTCTGTATTATTACAAAAAGTGATTTGACGAAATATTTTTATATTTAATTTCTCAGTTTTCATGATAAAGATGGTTCTTATTAGAGCGAACTCCAGTGATTATATACACGTATTAAAATAAATATAATTTCTATACTAATGTTGAACTATAATTTAGTATTGATTAAGAATTAATATAAACCATCCCCGTCTCAAGTTACTTGTCTATTTTCACTTTTACATATATTTTAAGGTATATTGGACGCATTGATTTGCAAATTATTTTTCAAATTTTCTTTTCCTGAATAGAAATTTAAGACTTAAATTTTCACTTACAATTTTTTGTAAGAATAATTAATAAAAATATATGTTCAATGTACATTTAATTACGTGTAAAAGTTAAACTTGACAAGTAAATTAGCACGCGGAGGTAGTTAGACCGTATATCATTGCACAATTGATTTTTCCTTGGTACTATCGCTTTAAAAAGGAGTTAAAAATATGGTTTAAGGATTACTTGATGTATCTTTTTGCAAATATTTTAAATATATAATTTTTTTCACTAAAATCAATATATTAGATTTTACTTAATATAGAGGTGTTATATGTCAAAAATTAAATGTACATCTTCATCATAGGTGAAAGCACATATAGGTCCCGTATAGAAGCTAGTTTTTTTTTTAATTAAATTAGAGGATTGAAATGAAATCTCTAATATTAGTTTTTGGCAGTTAATTTTTAAAATAGCGGTTTAGTTTCAAAAAATTAATCAAACATCTATCTATCAAATAGTTTTGTTCAAAATAGCTAAATTCAATCTGCTAGTCAAAATAGTTTACTCAATCAGCTGGTCAAAATAACTAATTCAATTCGCTATAACTAACGGTTAATTGCCAAACAAGACCAGGGGCAAAAAGAGTCAACTATAAGTTTGTGTCCACTTGTTAGAATAGAACTAGGGATTTATGCCCGCGACGCGCGCTCTAAAATTTTTATTATTTTCTAATAAATGTTAATTACCAAATATTTTTTCAAATTGTTTCTAAGATATCTCCCGACATTAAGTTTGTATAAGTTAATTTTGACACATATATTAAATTAATGTAAGATATTTTAATGTTTTTTGTAATTCGCTCGTCTTTAACTTATTCGGTAGTCTCGGTTTTGCTCACTGTGCATACGTTAAAACTGCATTTTCATTTACACGTTAAAACTGCATTTTCATTTACACCTCAAGTTTAAGACTATAGTCTGGAATGCATTGTTTGATCTAAATAGGAAGAATTAATTCGACCAATGAATGAAAGTTAAAGGTTATTCATTTGAATATTG
>PHNY01165073.1:482-15344 GCA_003724115.2 Anethum foeniculum | reverse complement strand
GAAAGTAATCTTATTAGAGATATCTTCAAGGATTGTACTCAATGTATAAATATTGTTAGACAACAATATTACCTTTGTAAATAGAGACTTTGGTCGATGCTAAGATAACAATACTCGGATATTCTGCTTGGTACAATGCCTCAATATTTTCCGGAAAAAGTTCTTAAAATAACACTCGAATTGTGGTACTAATGTGAGAAAAATTGATTATGATGCAAGATAAGAAAGAATTGGCATTAATATGTATACACGTGAGTTTTTGTAACTCAATCGCAAATCCGTTTGATTATGTACATAAAAATAATCTACAACTTTGTAGTGGAGGATATTCAAAACCAATACTTACCGACCATCAGAAACTGTGAAGCGTATCACCTGTCTTGGACCATGAATAGTCTGTAGATTTGTTGGCCATTCCAAATTCTCAATCACTCCTATGACATCTGTTAAGGCAGATATTATCAAACTTCAAATGTATGGAGTCGTTTTATGCTTAAGTAGTTTTTATAGCACCTATTGAATATAGTGGTTGGTGATCTGCAGCATAAATCATACCGCGCTCATTCAACTCTAACAGAGGTATAAATTCAAATTTATGCACAGGTATTATGAAATCGTCATGAGGAACCAAATCAACAATGGTGGATGGAATAAAATGGATACGTTTGGTAAAACGAACAGGCCTTAACAGACCACTGGCTGCGGAAACATGAACGTTTCTGATGATATATAGACCACCTAGATTCACAATACCACCAAAGTGATTCCAAATATGATGAGTGACACATGCGTGGATATGATTATTCGCTTAAAAAGACCAAAATTCTTAGAGTTGAAATCAATACTAATAAACAATTCTTCACTGCATAATTAAGTGTTTAAGTCATGGTAGTAATTTTATATTACCTCGCAATCCAATAAGATGAGATTGTGTCGCAGTACCACACCTGCGCTATCATTCGTCAACCACATTCTTGTAACACGGACCTTCAGCGTCCAGTAAATTCTACTACCATCCAATGTCGCTAAATGATCATGGTTGTTCATATCTGTAGATAAATAGTAGAAAATAAAAACTTAAATGTAACTCAAGTTGTAAATGATCATGGTTGTTCATATATTTAGATAAATAATAGAAAATAAAAAGTTATATGCAACTCAATTTGCAGAATTGATTAGACTATTATAGATAATTGTAGTAATATGATTTATAGTTTCCTTCTTACCTATGGGGTTGATGTTATTTTACAGGAAGAAGAAACAACTTAGTGTATTGCAATGTTGCTAACAATTATAAGAAGATAGCATACAACACGCATGTCATTCATATGGATATAACTTCAAAAAATGATAATATAACTACATTTGTTACGGCCGGATTTATGAGTTGTTTGATTATCTAAATGTGTAAAGATGTTCTAATACTACAAAGTTGATTTATTCTAATCAATTAATGACTTGCGTTAACAAAAATAACTCCCCGTATTAGTGGCAAATCCATACTAATCCTGTAAAATTTTAAACTCCAGAAGTTTAGGAACATAATATGTGTCTCATCCATAAAACTCCATTATTTTAGGAACATAATATGTGCAGCTATGAAGGGATTTCCTTCATTACAGTGTACATGAGTTCAAGTTTTGATGTATATATGCTTCATTTTAATTCTGATTTATATATCAATCTGCTCTACATATCGACCAGTGAAAAACTAATGTAGTAGTGTGATTTATTTTCTTTTACTCTGATTTAATTTAGTAAGCATAAAATAAAATAAAATATTTAAAGAACTTTTAATCTGCAACTTTGTTAGCCTATTTGCAACTGTATAACAATGATAAGATGATATAAACTGAGAAGTGCATTGATATCAAAAAAATCATGTAAATTGAAGTATTAGTTTTATGAAATGTCGATCAGAACGTGAAAACCAGAAGGGGAGGTTAATCTGGCAAAAGTAAAGGAATTTAAAGTGAACTTTGTAACTCCATAGTCAAAATTTGTGTTTTAAGAACTTGTAAACCGACAAACCACAATATTTAGTTCACAAAGCAAATATAAAGTTTTGCCGATGGAAAAGACTTGACTTAGAAAATTCTATATAAAGAACAATAGTAAAAGAACAATTTCTTGAATGAGGTTCATTCCGTGAAGTAGTATTTCCGTCTTGCAATTGTGATCAGCATTGATGCGAGTTTGCTCCAGTAGAGGTCATTACAAATTTAGAATCTTAGATTCTTATATTTTGCACAAAATCGAAGAAGAACCGTTTTTATTGAAGAGGTTGCTGATTAGTAAGCCGTTCTTTTCTCATAAGTTTTGTGTAGTCTATGTATCATTCACGCCTTTAGTTTTATTCTCCATAATCCTGTACCATAAGCGACCTACCAATATCTTTGTTGCAAACAAAGATATTGGTTAGTAACTCTACACAAACATTTGAAGTGCAACAATATGATTGTTTTCCTACTAACCAATAACAGCTATGATGGTAAATTTATTAGCCATATACAAAGTGAGGCTTCTCAGTAACCTTTTGTTTCCACTTCAGATCCAATGAGGTAATCAGAATTGGCCAATTATTAATTTAAAGAAGAAGAGAAACATTTACAATGGAGTCTTGATCAAAATTGGTGTTGCTTCTGGAAGTGTTCATACTGCTGGATTAGTTTATCATAGGATCCGAAACCTGGTATAGCATTTGATAAATTTGCAGACCTTGAACCTGTCGCATGTAAGTCAAAAATAAGTCAGAATTCTGGCCTAAAGAAAAATAAGACTGAATTCTAACAGATTAACCAAAGAATAATGATATGCTTGGATTTGTAGTCCTAAAATTGGATACAACATCCTAATGCAAACTTGCCTAAGGATATGACAATACCTCACAACTATTAAATTGAATATCCTGGTTGCTGGTAAAAAGGAACTTCCATCACCTATTACCGATTAAGCACACTGCTGATGTTGCTGATGATGATATGGATTTGAAACTCCTATGTTGAAACCAAAACACATTCCTACTTGTAAGCTAAAAAGTTAAGGACAATTATGATACCTTTGTCTGAACGATTCGATAAGAGAAGCACGTGCCAATGCTTACAATGCTCAACCAAAACAACCTACTGTTACAATGAACATATCTATCTCACGTGTGAGGTAGTCTAAGGTTCCGCAAATGGTCTATTTATGTTAAATGAGTGCACTGACCACCCAAAATCCTCAATCTTATGTTCTAAGGTAGTCTAAGGTAGTCTTATGTTAAGTGTATGCACCGACCACCATTAAGATCTCCCTGTAAAAAATAGACAATCACAAATTAGGAACAAAAAACAACGAACCATATTACAAACATAAATCTGCCAAAGAGTAGGATGACTTTTTACCTGTGCAACAACCAAAACGTTAACATTGGGTTAGCTTGATAAGATTGGCTAATTCTCAAAGCTATAATCGGCATGATAAAAGTATTAGTACAGAGATACAGATACACATGTTCCTGACTACCACATAAAACCTAAGTAGCAAATCATGTGCAAATGTAATATGTTCCTGACTACCACATGTAACTCTACCAAAAAAGCTCGACTCAAACAAAAGTCGTTAGTGTGTAAGATTAAAAATAGTTGGTCTACGAATCGTGTGTAAGATTAAGACTGAGTAATTCTTGTAGTTGCTTTTTATCTCACATTCATCATTCTGCAAAATATAAATTAAAACATGATTAGATAAAAATCAAAATATGATTAAATTAAACCTTAAATCGGTGTTTATCAAGGAGACAAGATATGAGAGATAACCTGGAAAAGAAGAGAGTAATAATATCAGTTGCGAGCCTCTTGATGCCTTTTTCACGTTATATTCATTGTACTGCTTAAACCCGATGAAAATTCATAGAACATATGTAACCTGCAAAAAGAAAGAGAGAAGAATGAGATTCAGAGATTTGAAATTTAATAAAAAAAAGACTGAACCCGGGGATAAATCTTTCTTCATATTAATTTGTGTACGTGTATATATTTATCTTATTTAACTGAATGCACAAATTAAGGGAGATATATGAATTAATGATACTTTCTATGGATAAGTAATTTGAAATTCAAAAAATAACTAATTGTAATAGTTTCTATAGATAAGTGATTTAAAATTCAAAAAATAAACTACTGGATGTGTAAGTATAATTTTGTTAATGATAGAGTTTCCATATAAAAATTATTTGAATTTGAATTTGTAACAACCTTACCTAAATAGAAAAAATGGGTCATCATTGGATAGTCCATGAATCTTTCAAAATATATGGGAAATGGGTCATGGGTAAATTAGGGAGTAGGCTTTAAGAATTATAGATGGGAATGAATAAAATGTAAATTATGATACATAAAAAAAAGGTGTATATGAGAGTACAATGAACAAAAGTAGAAATTTTTTAGGATAAAGATTATAATGAGGAAGTACAATGTGGCATTTCCCTCAAACCACATGAGTTAGAAGCTAAGTTTAAATTGTTTGGAAAATAATGAAGAAAAGAATAGAAATTATAAATACTTCATCTAGTTTAAAAAAACAAGTATAGATTCATTTTATCTTCTATTTGTTCGGCAAATTGTATATGAAAAATTTCACATTTAGTTCAACATGCACTTTGGCAGAGAATAATTTAATTATGTGATTAAAACTTGTGCGGTGCACGAGTATTTATTAAAATTTTATTTTTATTTTTATTATATATAACTCTAATATAATTGATTAAATATTAAAATTAATTATTATTTTGTTATTATTTTATTCCGGGTATTTTGATTTCTGATAATCTAGATAATATAAAATAATATGGGATTAATGAGATTTGAATCATAAACTTTTTTATATCTTTATAAATAATAATACAAATGTTAAATAATATGTTGTTGACGAGAATGGGACATGAAAATTTTGTTTGTTAACATTTTTAGTATTTTAAATCTAACGATTATAATCATTTAATTAAAATAATTTAATTATTATAGTGAGAAATAATCACAAAATAGTAATAATAACCAAATTACAAATTATATTCATATTAAAGCATTATAATTTAGTACATGCACAACATAGTAAAATTGGCTAACATCAAAAAATGACAAAAGGATGCCACATGACATTTTATTCATATCTATTTGTTTCTACGTGAATACGACTTTCAAAATTAATATATAAATATGAAACTTCATTAATTCTATTATAACAAAATATTCATGAAAGTAACATTACCTTTCTAAGAAAAATCAAAGTAAATTTTAAATTTAAACGTAAAAGTAAAAAGGTATTTTCAAAAAAAATATAGTAAAATATCAAGTTTGAATTGCTGGTCTATATAATACACTTGTATATACTTTTTTTTAAAATATAAATAAGTTATCTATATCTATATTGCTGGATAAACCTATTGCCGGCAGATTTGGTATCTGTTTGAATAAGATTTTAAACTTTAATTTTACCTGCCGAATTATCTATTTTTAGGTTCAATATTCGTATTTAAGTTTGTAAAAGATATATATAGTTAATTTGATTCATCTTAATTATAGAAATTTAGTAATTCAAGTTTTAATATCAATATAATATTTATGGTAAGCTTATTAATACAAATTTGAACTGATATTTATATTTTGGCAGGTTCACTAATGCAATTTATATCATGACATATACAACATATATAATAAAATATTTAACTAAATTATTTTATAAATAAATTTATTATAATATATAAAATACATTGCAATTATGTATTAATATTAATCTTTCCGAATTATATTATTAAATTTGATTTATAAAATTATTTAATTTTATTAATAAAATATTTTTTAAAATACCCGTGTTGCTATAATCTAGTATTATAAATTGATGGATAACCCTTTACTTAGATTTGGTATCTATATTTAGGATCAGATCCATAAACAACCTACTTTTAAGGCATGGTACCTATATATATGTATATATTTTTTGCCAAGAAAAAAATCCTATTTTATTATAGACTCAAATCGTTCGACAAGACATAATGTAAATCAGGATGTACATCTCCCATCCTCCAGGTACAATCAGCTATAGAACAATTATTTGTCGCTAGAGGTTTAACAAATCTAAACCTCACGTTTTTGTTGCTAAGACTTGCAAGTATACTACGACATTCCTCGATCACTCTTCTTAAATACGAATAACACAAGAAAGAGCTACGAATGCATTGTACCACCTGTAGATAATCAGATTCAACCACTACATTTTCATAGTCGCCATTCTTCACCCAACTCAAAGCCTCACGAATTCCAACAGCTTTTGCCAATTCAGGACTAGGACATCCTTGGTTGCATTTCGATCTGGCTTTAATTAATCTGCCTCCATGGTCTCGAACAATGAAAGCCCAACTGTAGCGAGTAGTAATCTCAAAGATGGCTGCATCAGAGTTGATCTTAACACTCCTGACAATGGTAAGCTTCAGTGTTATTCTCTATCCTCTTGAGATATATATCCCAAAAAATGATCAAATGTGCGATCTTGAACACTTCTCCATTGGTTAAGAACTGAGTATGCTGAACAAATCACTTCTGAATGCTCCAGGCTATGTTGATTCCGGATGAGGTCATTTTTGCTCTTCCAAAACATCCAAGCCATTGTAGATATAAGACAAACTTCATCATTGTTTTGCTGCTGAAATACTTGTTGAAGCCATTCGATGAAAGAAGAGAGTTCTCCATGAACATGAAAATTGTCAATCTTCTCCCAGCAAGATAAAGCATGAGGACATAGAACCAGCACATGCAGAACAGTTTCTAATTAAACATTACATGAGGGACAAAGAGGATTGACCTGAACTCTCCTTGTAGTAATCATGTCTTTAGTTGGTAGACAGTTTGTGGCTGCAAGCCATAATTTTTTTTATACTTTGGCGGAATCTTTAAGTTCCAAAGTTTTCGCCAAAATCCTGAGTTTGCTGCTGTGTTTGCATCACCTCTGTCTTCTTGCAGCAGCAAATAAGCGCTCTTTACTGAATAGTTGCCCAACTTATCCCGTCTCCAGTACCATGAATCTTCAACCTCCTTATCTACTAGTATAGATAGAATGATGTTTATGTCTCTTTTGTCAAACAAGTCCAATACTAAGTCATTATCCTAATCATTGTGTACCATACTCATCAACGAAGAGACCTTCTGTCCTCTTAGAGCTGCATTATCTAACTGAACGTACGCTTCACTAACATCAGGGAGCCATGGATCTTCCATAATGTTAATGGACTTACCATTACCAACTCTGCAACCAACTCCTTTTTTAATGAGCATTTGGGACTCCAGCACACTCCTCCAAATGTAGCTAGGATTGTTGCTAATCTTAGCATTAAGAAAAGACCCCTGAGGATAGTACTATGCTTTGTAAATTTTATTGACTAATTTTTCTGGATATTTGAGAAGCCTCCAACCTTGATTCCCCAAGAATGATATGTTAAAATCTCGAACACTTCGAAAACCCATCCTACCTGTTGCTTTTCTTTTACGCATACTATTCCAGCTTTGCCAGTGATTGCCTTTTTCTTTTTTAGAATCCGACTGCCACCAAAATTTACATATCAAGCGCTCAAGTTGTTAACATAAATTCACAGGAAGCAGGAACACCCCCATTGTGTAGTTTGGCAGTGTTTGAGCAACAGTTTTTAACAAAATCTCTTTACCACTCTTTGAAAGCATTTTCTTCTCCCATCCTTGAATTCGATTTTGTAACTTTTCCTTCAGAAATTCAAAGATGGATAATTTATTTCTGCCAATTGTGTTAGGAAGACCTAAATATAAGCTTTGATCAGTAGCATCTGAAAACCTAAGTTGCTGACATAAATCTCTTTTCACAGAACATGGGGTATTTATACTGAAAAAGACTGAAAATTAATCCACATTTATCTACTGATCTGAGGCAATTTCAAATACTTTTAACAGCTGCAACAAGTTATTAGTACTTTCACTAGTAGCATTAAAGAAGATATATGAATCGTCTGCAAAAACATGTGAGATATTGCAGGAGCTGTTCTGGCTACTTTGATTCCCTTTATAAGCTTCCTTCTTTCAAAATCATGTAGTAATGCTGAGAGGCCTTAGATGCAAAGCAGAAATAAATACAATGACATGGGGTCACCCTGTCAAAGCCCCCGTTCCGATCTGATATAACCAAAATTTCTACCCGCATGAGATATGTTGTAGCTCACTGAAGTAATGCAATTCATAAACAATTGAGTCACTCTATGATTAAAACCCAGCTGTAATAACATAGATTCCATGTAACTCCACTCAACACGGTTGTAAGCTTTCGACATGTCAAGCTTTAAGGCCATCCAACACTCTCTACCCTTAGTCTTTCGCTTCATATAATGCATAACTTCAAAAGCTATCATAATATTGTCTGTAATTAGACGTCCAGGAATAAACGCACTTTGAGATTCCGAAACCAAAGAATTGATAATTTTCTTCATTCGATTTGCCACAATTATTTTGATCGTTGACGTCAAAATACCTCTTGTTGTGCATAAGTCTCTAAAAGTTTTTTCTTCTCCTCTTGTACCATCTTCACTGATATATGATCTCTTCTTCCTTTCAGAGTTTTTATAATCTTCTTGCTTCAATTTATTCTTCCCTTGAAGTTGCCAGTAATCTCTTTTCCCCAGGCTGATAAAACCTATGTACAAAGGTTTAATTTATTAAAGAACGAACCGTGACTATTGCACCAAACATCCTCAACCAACTAATAACACATCAGTTCTCTAAGCCAAGCGTTCTCAAAATTTGGAATGATTTTTTGTGAGCTACTGAGCTACTATAGTACCAACATCTAGTTCCAGCCAAATTGGACAGTGATATGAGGTTGGACAGTGATATGAGGTTGACACCTCCAAGTTTGTGAGCTTGGCTTCTTTAAATAAATAATAAAAATCCTGCGAGACTAAAACTCTATCTAACCGAGCTTCGATGTGTTTGTCTATACCAAAGCCTCTTTCCGAGGTGAATTGGTAACCATAAAAAATGCATATCAATCACTATCAATCAACTCACAGTCATTAACCACCTCTTGAAACCCATGCAGCAAACTTTGACCCATTGTTATTTAACCTATATTTAGGGTTGCATAAGATTTATATTATTATTTGACCCTGTTGTGGAATAAAAACTAACGTTTCGTTGGTGATTAATGCTAGGGTTTGTGAGCTTCAAGCTTGAATGGCTGCACTCGTGTTCGAGACTAATCGGTCCTTACGAGATGCCTACGTATCTCGGTGTTGTAGAGAATCAAGCCAAAAACGTAGTTCTGAGAATGGTGGTATAGCCCCTTATATAGGCGTGGAGCCTAGGGTTTCAGATTAGGGTTAGGAGTCTTGATGGACAAGCCTCCGTGTTATAAGGTAAGTCTGACTCGTCTAGTCGGTGAATTCTAGATCCTTCCTTTGAAGAGGTTGTTTCTATGTAGAACATCGAATTCGGGTCACGTTGACAATCCTACAACATGGACTGCTTCATCCATGTCCGTGATGGGCCTTGGACACGGATAACTTCGTTCGTGTTCGTGACTGGGCCTACGACATGACCAACACTGTTCATGTCCGTGACTGGGCCTACAACATGAATTTCCCTACATAATTAATGCAATATTAATTATGTCTTTAGGACTTTATTTTATTTACTTTTTATCCATATCAGACCCATTTTTAATTATAGAAAGTCTATATATAATTTCAAATATCATTAAAGTTCGTTATATAGTAATATATTTGAATTAGCCTTTTAATTTTAGTAAGTTCGTACATGTAAATTATTACATAATCTATAAATAAAATATCTAAATAAGTTTAACTTTGAATATATTTATTATAATATACAATAACAACACTTTATTTATTAATATTTAAACCATTATTAATATTATTAAATAATTTTTTCAAATACCATAGCATAGGCAATAATCATTTACGTATAACATAAAAATCCAAGTGGAAAATAATCAAATATAGTCCATTGGGCTATCCAAGGTACAGCTTCAAGACCCGGAACATTCAGAGCGTTTACCTAAAGATACGCCTACGGCCTATCCTATCACTTTCACTGTAAAAAAAAAAAACACAAATCGGTACTAGTACAGTAAATTGGGGCTTAGGGTTTTGAAGCTCCTGATTTCAAGCAATGGGAAGCACCGCCGTTGCCGACAAGACTGAAGAACAGCTCCGTCGTGAAATCATCGAACTCCGTCGCCAACAACGCGAGGTCTCCTCTCTCTCTCTCTCTCTCTCTCTCTCTCTCTCTCCGTGTAGATGTCATTTTCACATTTGATTTCGTAATCAGTTTCATATGTTTGTGTTTATATATATTTATACTAGTATTACGCGTGTGTTTCTACTGAATTTGCATTTGGAATGATGACAGATTACAGAGCGGCTTCGTGATCCACGGGGCATTCGTCGTGGTGGGTTATCGGGTTCCGGTCCAGGAAATCGCGGTTTCATACCTGGTGGAAACCGGCAGCGCAATTTTGTGAGACTTGAATTTCTGATTTTATTTTTTTAAATGTTGTTCATATCATGTATTATGTTTTAAGTATGGTGAAACCTTGATTATATAATACTTTCACGTAGGTGGTCCCAATTAAGTAGATACTGTGGTTTTTTTAACTTTGCGTAATTAAAACTTTGATAAATTAATACTTAATAGTCTCGATTATACGTTTTACCGGTCCATGGTTTTAGGTTGGTTTAGTTAATAACATATATTAATTTATTAAATTCTTTGGTTTGATACTATTAATATTTAGAGGTTTTACTGTATTTTACATGCAACTGAGTGAAGAAGTTGTTTGGTGTAGGCTAATAGGAATGAGGAGAATCAACCAGCACCGAAAAGGCGGCTTTCTTCAGCTGTGGTGAAGGTGAGGCGTTATGAGCGTGTTTCTTGTTGTTATTGTGCTTTGATTGGTTAGAGTTTCATTGATTTGGCTTTTTAATGTTAAATTTGAGTGAAGATCGAAGATGGGGAGATTGTTGATGACGATGACGTAAAGGATGCTGGAAACAAAGATTCTGTGATGGAGGAAAGCGTTGAGGCTGCCGTGCCCAGCCAGAATGAGGGAAGGGATTCTACATGGCCTAAGAGGGCCGGTGATCAGAGGCCACGAATTATGGTGAGAAAGTGAACTTGTGAGTGAATTGGTTGGTCGGGTTATTAAGCTTTCTTTATATCTGTTTTAGTGACTTTTTTCATATACGGTTTTAATTGTGAGCTATTTGTTTGCAATAGGATTCTGAAGCTCCTCCGGTTCCTAGAGTATTGCCGAAGGACGAAGACCCAAGTTTAGTCAAGAGAAATAAGAGGATGCTTGGGCAACTTCTCGGCACTTTGGAGGTAATACTTAAATTACAAGTCATTATATATTGTTTTATTTTTTGAAAAGATGCAATGATGTTGCCAGTTTTGTTTCGAAGGCAACAGTACTTTTTTTGGTGGAAAATGCAAAATTACTTTCATTGAACTTTGCAAGCTAGACAACTCATGATAGTAAATTAAATGCAGCAATTAAATCTGTTTTACAATTGGAAATTATGCTGATATCCCCGCTCCATGTATATTTAATATTAAAATAAAATTAATCAGATTTATGTGCTTCCTTTACCCATTCATATTTAAAATTCTGTCTGTTTTTGTTGTATTTATCTGTATAACTTGAACAATCATCATTATCGTTACTAGGCCATACTACTTGTGTCTGATATTTTTAGTTTTGCCTGAAACTTTTTACAGCGATTCAGAAAAGAAGATGCTAAACTTTCTGGTAGTGAGGCATACATGCGAAGATCTGATTCCTTGAAAAGAGTAAGTACTTGTTAATTTGCTTGTTTAATTATTTCGTGTGACACTGTGATTATGGGAGTATGTGTGTGAATGCAAAGAGTTAAAGGAACTAATCTTTCCCCTAAATATAACTGTTCTTGTGATGCCTAACTGTTCTTGTGATGCCCGCAACACACTTGTATGTGCTTTGGTGTCTGAATTTATTATCGCTGTTTGTGGGTTCAGTAGTGTGTAAAGAATATGGAATCGAAAGTTGTAATTGTTACCTTTAACAAAGTATGGTAGTGTACCACTTTGAGAGTGTCATTTGGGTGAAATCACTTTATCTTGTCGCCTAAACTCATAAAATTTGAGTTAAAAGTTATTTTTCATAAAATTTCATTTCTTCGTATACCTTTTGTTCCCTCTAGCTACCTCACAAACACAATCGAAAAAATTGTTGTAATGTCCCCACCAGACTTATTTTCCAGTGATTATAATATAATCTACTAGCACGCAGAATGTGTAAGATATCTATAGATAAAATTGTAGACACGTGTACTGAATGTTGGACTCATAATTAGATTTTTAACTTAATTTACTTTGATCAAAGAGTGAGGTCACTTCCATTACCTAATCATATTATTACAATAAACATAACTATAAAGTTAAAAAGTTGATCACATTCAATAGTTTGGACTATCACTGGACACTGGAGATGTAACAACAATTTTTCTTGTGTCTATTTGTACATCAGTTTATCTGAAACTGCTAAAATGATTTAAAAATTAACACAGGCTGAAGAAAAAGCACGTGAAGAAAGTGAAACATTGAGGCAGCAGGAGCGTGAGAAAATTGCAGAAAAGCGGAGGAGGGATTTGGTTTGTTTTCGATCTTGAATATTCTAAAGTATTTCGACTTCGTCCTCCTTCCCCACCTCCGATAAATCCAATGTTGTAGTTCCAATTCTGGATTCTGATATTGTTGGTTGTTGTCTATTAGACTCTTAGAGCACGTGTTGCAGCTAAGGCGGAAGAGAAGGAATTGGAGGTGTTATTTATTCGGTGGAGTGAGCACCACAGCAAGCTTGGGAAGTTTTTAAGGTATTTATAGAAATTCATCAGTATGCACAATGTGGTTTTATTATTTTCCGCTTTCTTCTACATTTTATGGCATTGTGTTACTCACCTACTAATTGCTTATGCACTCATTTCTTTTTTTGTCTCAGGTTATTTTTAATTTTGGTCCAAAAGTATCCATATTCACAATTTTATAGAGCCAAAGATAAGTTTCGTCCATGTGCAGAGTGTGAAAAAACTAAATGATTTGATATTTTGTGTTCCTACGTGTTAATCCTGTATCGGTGACCAGTAGTTTTATATATAATGTTGGTTGACACCCTTTCTCCTTTATTTGTGGTTTGCTTTCAGGACCAAGGCAGAACCTCCTATTCATTACTCATTTGCCAAACCATTGGATGAAGATGTAACTTTGGCTGAAGAACGGAAAGAACAGGTATCTCTATGTTTGCTTATAGCTAAAGTTTTGTTGGTAGAGTATTTCAGTATTATGGTTGTCACTCTCGACTCCATATAATTATGTTTTAGGACTGTTATGAGTTTCTTAGAACCTCAGACAGTAACGGCCCTCATTTTAAATGCTTCTGACTTCTGTGTGTACCTAGTACACATCAAAATGTCAATAAAGATATCAGAAAGATAACAGATTAGCATGGAAAAATTTGGAAATTGGAACATATCATGATTAGTTCTAATTAATAAATAATAAAAGAATAGAGAATAAACGTAGTGATATAGCACTTGTATAATTACTTGTATAATTTAAAATTTAAAATTTCAAAATGACAAGTGAGAGTAGATATGATGGGTAAGTAGTACAAGACTGGAAGTGGATACCCTAAGTATCCCTCTTATGTTATAACAACAAATATTCCAAATTACTTGTGTGCACCTAAGTATCTCACATGTGAGTACAGAAGATATATATATAGCTTGTTAACATCAATAATTTAGAAGGGTTTATGGATTATCCGTGCAATTAGATCATAAGACGTGATTTCTATATAAGAATTGATGTCATAAATAAAATGACACTCAGTTGAAATAATTAATATATATAAGAAGTAGTAGGCGACAAGAAATCAAAGAAGATAAGATGGGAAAACGGATAATAGAATATGCAAAAAGTTACACACCCTATATAGCATGTTAGCCTTCTTATCGGTTTCCCTGACATCATATCTTCAGTTCTATTTCTTTGGGCCTTTTTTTGCCAAACCTAGTTCCTTGTCACTAGTGCAATTGTCGGCAGACATTAAGCATAGCAAAACAGTTGTCATAAGTCATGACAACCTGTTAAAACATTGCTGCTGAACGTGCTTAAAGTTTTACAGGCCCTCAAATGTAAAACAGCTATATTATATCATACACACTAGTTAAAATTCTATATGTCTACAATGGCCATTGTAATAAGTTATTCATGTTTTAGGGTCAACAGTTGCACATTGTATGCCAATGTTGGCCTCTGCGTCTTAGTTGCATCCACTTAGACATGTGCATGGCTTGCATTAGGCTTGATGAATTTTTTTGTTGGCGACGACCTCCTGAACATATTCCATTTTGCTTGAAATTCGTATTGTTGCAGCCGGTCTAGCAGAAACTTGACTATTACCCTGAAGTGTAGTATGAGTTCCTGCTTTGATTATAAATAGTCTGGCCATATGCATCTTACAAGATGTTTCTGGCCAATTTTTAATCTTTTATTTAATAATAGTGAAAGATTCATGTTGCTTGCCAAAACATTGGTTCACGTTCCTTTGTATGATGATGACCTTTGTCGGCATCAAGGCGAACCAGAAACTTGCTTCATCACCTACTTACAAATGTCGCCAGTTTTAATCTTTTATTTAATCTTAATGAAAGATTCATGTTGCTAGCCGAAACATTGCTTCACGTTCCTTTTTAACCTTTTGTTGGCATCAAGGCAAAGCAGCTAAGAAGCACGGACTCGGATACGGAAG
>PHNY01165039.1:1803-13742 GCA_003724115.2 Anethum foeniculum | reverse complement strand
TTCTTTTGCTCCTTTGTTCCATCTCAAGTTCATGGATTTTGAGCATACCATAGATTTCATCAAGAGACATTTCATCAAGATCATAGTTGTCTCTTATGGTTGTTGATTTAAGATCCCACTTTTCAGGTAGTGCAAGAAGAAAGTTCAGGTTTGAATCTTCAAGATCATATTCCTTGTCCAACAAAGATAAGTCATTCAACAGTTTCAGAAATCTGTCATAGATCTCTTCCAGTGATTCATCAGACCTTGAATCAAAGTGCTCATACTCCTGTGTGAGTATAGTTTTCCTGTTCTTCTTGATAGCTTTTGTTCCTTGACACTTGACCTCCAAAGCATCCCGAATTTCCTTTGTTATTTTGCATCCAATCACCCTGTTGGACATAACATTATCAAGACTGCTATAAAGAAGATGTCTCACCTTTGCATCTTTCATTATTGAAGATTTGTCCTCAGGAGTGTAATCGTTCTTCTCCTTAGGAATAACCTTTTTTGGTGCATCTCCAATAGCAACAGAGAGCTTTGTTGGTTCATGTGGTCCATCATAGATCCTGTCAAGGTATTCAGGATCTGTGGCTTCCAGAAACATAGCCATTTTCACTTTCCAAGTGGGATATTCACTTGCTTTTAGCATAGGAACCCTAATAGCCTCATATCTGCTAGTATTGTTCCTAGAGGATTGGTTATTGAGTTCTTTTCAGACATGATTATTTTTGTTGGATCTTAACTGTATGTAAATTAACAGATAAGCTCTGATACCAATTGTTAGGTCTCAAATATACTGTAGAGGGGGGTGAATACAGTATAGAACAATCAAATCGATTTTTTTTTTTTGCCAGAACAATCAAATCGATAATAGACAAATAAAATGATAAACAGTTTTTATATTGATGAATAAAAACTGTTACTATAATACAAAGTACTCACTCAAAGAATGTAAGAGTATTCTTGAGAGCTGCTAGGTTACATGAATGATTAAGAAATAATCGACACCTCTAATGTTAACCTATTTTGTGTTTATATATACACAGTTACACAATCAATTACTACTGATATGATTAAATAAGTATGACTAGATAAAGATCATATCTAATAATTGATTGCTCCTTTCCATATGTTGAGTAACCGACATATCCTTGTAATCTTCAAGATCTTTAATCAGATAAATAACTGCTTGATTTACTGCTTCCTCAGAGTCTGACAATAAATACTGATAATAAACACTGATATCAAATACTGATATCAAATACTGATATCAATCAATCAACCACTAATGATAAACTCTGATTTGCCTAAGTGCTAAACACTGATCATCAAATTATCTAACACCCTTTACTTAGAATCAGTGGCGACTCCAGAATTTGAAAATGGGGGTTCAAGTTGTAAAAAGAAATTGCACGAATAAAACTTACTCAAATTGTTAAATACGGATACTTATATTTTCCCTTACAAGTTTTCATTGACTGAAAACGATGTGAATATGAGACATAATTAAATGATAAATGAGTGAAAGGGGTATTTCTTACTGATAGGATATTAATAATCCAGCCCAGTCCCGCTACGGCCAAGTCCTACTAAGGCCCAATCCTGCTACAGTCCAGTCCTGCGACCCATAACCAAATACATGTCCCACCTAACAGGTGGAGTACGAGTCATGACTAACCCACGCGTGATGGTGTTAACTCATGATTGTCAATGATGAACACAATCAAGGCGCACGCCAGAATATTCTTGGCACACTTTCTCACAATTCGCACCTGGACATGTGTAAAGCATCTAGGAGCGCTAGGCGTCCTCCTTATTTGGAAACGAACGGCTAGGATCAAAGGTACACTCCCCCAAACCCTAATCCTTAGGCTATAAATAACCCAAGGAGGAAAAGTTTAGTGGTTGGTCACTCTCTACTCTTCACTCTCTACTATACTATACATACTCTTCACTCTCTACTCCATACTTAGATCTCTTTCATTTGTAATATTTACCTTTCAAAAGTCATTTCTTATTCGCACGTCAGAGGTGCCACGGGACCCAAAGCCCCTCTGGTGTTGTTTTGTAGATACCCACCAGCAGTTATACCACAAGCAGCGTTAGAAGAAACCGATGGGGAAAGGAAGTTATCACTTACCTTCAGAGAAGTTATAAAAGATATAATTATATATAATTTACGAATAGAATACGGAGGGATGATATTAGTAATCTTTATTTCAAAGAGATACATGACCGTCAAGAGAATACACCTAGCCATGGCTGGCTCACAGCCACATGTATGTATTTAAGTGTGTTTTTTGTATCTAATTTTTTTTTTAAAAAAAAAATTTATAAAAAATGAGGGAACAATTGTCACCCCTTCCCCCGTTCAAAAGTCGCCCCTGGTCAGAATCTAAAATGATAAAAACGAACATAGCTTCAAAGACTTGAAGAAAGGTTTGGACGAGTTATCAGTCAAAATCGATATAAAAAATGATTTTTCTTTTTTAATTTCATCATCAATATAAAACTTATTATCTAATTCATCTACTTTTCTCTTCATACATTACGTGAATAACTTTCTTGCATTTTGGAAAACAAGAAAACTATACTTGTGTGTAATTATGAATAAATATCTTTATTCTCAAAAAAAACTTTTAATGAATATCATAAAGCTAATTACGGACCATAATTTTTGCGGATTTTATTACATGTAGACGTCGGTTGAAATGAACCGTAGCAATATACTTGATATCAAATTTCTTTTCCTTTTACTCCTTCCTCCATTGCAAGTCCAATACAATGCTATCTTTGGTGTCATTTCTATACTTTAAAATAAAATGTCAATATGCATCTTTGGTTCTAAATTTGAAACCAATGATGCATTTATGCATCTAGCCACACCATCAAACAACTACAAATGAGATGCATCTTAGTGTATTTTAAATGAAACTTAGGAAAAAGTGACAAAATTTAGGTAAATTTGAAAATATTTGGTTTCAAAACATATCTAGCTTTGAAGTTGAAGTTTTACTTTAACATCAAAAAATACTTTTTGATATCAAATTGTAATAATGACTATAGCCATTTTGCATCTTACGCCATATTTGCTCTAACTAGTGCCTAAATGAGTAATTCGGTCACAAATCCGAATTATTTGAATAATATTTATAATATATAATTATTTTTTTATATATAAATTTATTATTTTAATTCATATATAATTATCATATATTTATATACATATATTTAAATGTATTGTATAATTTAGAATAAATAAAATCTAAAATCTAATTTTTGAATTGGTGATCAATTTAAGAGAATAATAAGTAAATTTGTGATTTAGCTGTCTAAAATAGTAATTATTTATTCAAGAATTATATCTTTTTTAATTTTTTTTACGTGTGTACATTTTTATTTTTTAAATAATTTTAACTTATATTGACCAATTATACAAATTTTTGATTGATTAATTCAATTTTTAACCACCAATTTTCACTGATATATAATTGTCCGATTTTCACAAAAGATTTTATATTTGATTTTTGCATAATTAATAATAGTACCCGCGGCCCTCTATCACGAGAATAAGTAGGAGTTTCTCAGGAAATAATGCAAAAATTAGAGAGATCAAAAACATAGCAGTAGTGTATGTACGTGAAATTCAGTGTTTTACAATTTCTAGAGCTTGGACTACATATATAAATTGGGAAATAAATTTACTCATACTGAATTTAATACAACTTTTATGTATTAAACGATACTAGCATTGGACCTCTTTACTAAATCGTATCTTTATACTTTACATTTGTTACGTATGGATCTTAATTAGTGAGAAATTGCACCCAAATAGCCGATAATATTGATCTACAAATTAATAACATAGACGCGGTATTATGTGCTTTAAGCAAAGATAAAGAATTGATCTCTTGTGTTTGTCGAAGTACAAAAACATCAACAATCTATCTTACAAAAATGTACAGGTAAATTATTCTTATTTAAATATACAAAGTGTGACCTTCTCGCTCTTTTTAAGAGTGGGCAAACTTGTCTCAACAAAAATAAGGTACTAAAAAACATCCATGCTTTGATAACCATTATCATATACATACATATGTAATGACTTATTCTCCATCAAGCCAGATTATTAACGAATAGTACATACATTTATAAGCCCTCCTCAGTCAAGCTTAGTGAGTAGTGACTAATTCTACGAACATCACAAATGTACCCCAAAATCACCAAAGGACGATGAGCTGGTAGTTTGCACTCACCCATTAAGGTGTATAGATTTTACAAAATAGTACCAGTTATTTTCCAATCTCTGGTACAATTTTCTTTCTGCAACAAAATCAGCATGACACTTATTCACGAACAAGAAAAATATTGCCACCATGTGTTTTGGTTTGAATGGATTCTTTTCTGCTTGATACTTTTCCTTATAAGGAACATTAAATTTACCATGAAGCTGCATCTTCAAGAGCAAACAGGAACCCAACAGTTGGAGCACAGAAAACCGCATCATCACCACAGGTAATTAAGTCTGGATGGTCTCCATCAGTCGGGATTAATCCAAGCTAATTTGATGTCAGGTGATACTTATTACTTTCTTTGTCTAAGTATGAGGCTATAGAGGCACCTATATGTACCATATACCCTTCTCCCCCACCACAAACTCCGTAGATACACCTAAATGAAATAAAATATCTGCCTTGTATAAAATATATTCATGGACCAGGGATAACTCTAGTGAGATTATTAAACAGAGCAAACACTTGCAAAATTAGGGTTGAAGGATGAGACTTTTACTACTGCTGTTGGAGCAATACACACACAAAGGACAGGTGCAGCAGTTGCCCATACTATATTGCAACCAACATATGCTAAAAAAAGCTTTGTAATATCTGTACTTGAACCACCATTATGATATACATAATCATTATTGCATCATTTACTCAAAATATTTATTGCATTGTGAATATTTACCACAATGAAAAACTCGTTGTTAACTTTGCTATAAGTGTTTAAACAGTATATGCGTAGCTAATTAATGCGCACAAAAAGAGATAAATAAAAAAATTGATAATAATTAATCTAGGCTAAACATGTATAATCAGCCAAAGAACCAAAAATTATAATCAAAATAATAACATAAAACTTATACCAGGAGCCAAACTTCTTTATTGTACTGTAGATAGCTTCAACAGGAATCGGGTTCTTGACATACATTTCATCTTCATTCCCTCTTTACAATAGTTCATAGAGTTAAGAGCTATCTTAGTGGAGCTGAGAGAGCTAGAGCCTTTGGCACATCCTGGGTGCTTTTCTGAGATGGTACAAGGCTCAGCTTAACACTAAATGGTGAATCATATCATCTTACAACAAAGATTCGCGTATGTGCACTATTAGTAGCCAAAGCATTGTCACAAGAATTTGATTAAAATCAGAGCCCCAGTAGTAACTTGCGTTGTGAAATCACTAAAGCTAAGTCTTAAACTTATGTTTTACTAAAGTATACCCTGCACTATTTTCCTTTTGATGTCTTTATTCTCAGTCATACGAAATATATATTATCAATATAAAAACACATCTAAAATACCTTAATTTTTCATGTCAGTTAATAATACTCCAAATTATATGTCGTGTAGGATCACAACTAACTGTTCAGTAAAAGTCTTCAAGTCATAAGCTAAATGTGATACAGTTTCTGTTTTCCAAAATTAAAAGTCAGAATTGAAAAAATCATGAATTTAATCTTTTTTAATGAGGAAGAGACCCCGGAAAACAATTTCTTTTTAAAAAAATAGAATAACCTATCTAAGACAACCTCACTTTAACAAATTAATAAATTAAAACTGTAGCCAGGATAAAAATCACCGATACCTGACTTGCAATTGAATAACTTGGAGCATATAAACCTAAGTTATCAATGATCATACGAATGTAGAAGTATATTAGAAAGAAGTTGATCGTTTCAATTTTCGATTCAAGCGCGCACTCTGGAGTTTAGGCGTTACAGTTCGACTCAATCATAATTTCCACTTCCTCACTGTTATAATGCATGCAAAATATAAAATTTGATCTTACACAAGAATGTATAAAGAAATATGGAGTTTTTTTCACAATATATAATAATCTCAAGAAATGAACATTTACATTACACAACTTTTTCAATGCCACCAAAAGTGCCAAATTTGCAACTTTTTAGTTTAAGGACACCAAAGCTCTAGATGTAAGTGAATTTTTTTAATAGTAGAATGGTCAATTACAATTATAACTATCAGTTATAAGTTTAAAACTTTTACAACTTTAAATTATGAAGTCAGGGAACATATATCCAATGCCAGTAAATGTAACTCAGATGCAAATTAGCTCCAAATAATAGTGTGTACACTTAAAAAGGAAAATGTCTTCATATTCGTAAAAACAAACATTAATGCTCAAGTAGAAATTAGAAAGTAGTTGATCGGGTCAGCACCTTGAGGCTTAGTATGAGACACAAACACTTTCTTTTTCCCCGATTATGACGATTCTCCCAACTCCTTATACATCGGTCATTTTTCCTCAAGTTATGCGTGTGACTTTCCATGTCCCTATAGGCCTAGAAAAAGGAGCTTCCTGAAGAGGAACATAAGATGAAGGCAGACGAAGAGAAGCAATTTTGAGCCTTCAATACTCAGGCAGTACTTTTCTCTATGTTATACACTACAAGCTGCATATTTTGCATGCAAGTTAAGTTTAACAATCAATATATCATATATGACCAAAAAAATAAAATTGGTAAAGCTTTTCGAAAACACAAACATTCTTTAGTTGCGTGTCTATTAGAATATATCACCAAATTTTCTGAAGTGACGAACTATAGAGATTAAAGCCAAATATGCCATTACCTGGTTTGTAAGTATATACGGGCTAAATTTATACCAAAGAACAAAGACCTTTAAGCCTATCGTGAGATAGAACATGAGATTTGAATTAAGGATGTTGTAAGGGTATTGTTGAAATACAAGACAAACCTGAGATACAGCTTTTCGACAACACAAACATTCTTTAATTGCGTGTCTATTAAATATCACCAAATTTTCTAAAGTGACGAACTATAGAGATTAAAGCATATGCTTAACACAAAATTACATATTTAAAGTGAAGCATTATTACATAACAGAACAAAAGTATAGTGTAATTAAGCAATAGGTCCTATCAAAAACCTGGGAATAAACTCGGGGTCATAACTAAAGAAGAAAGATGAAAGGCTTTACATGTATATATCCACCAAACATGTGCAAAATGATTTTAAATTTTTAACAACTGAACATTAAAACTTCATCGATCACACTGCATGAACCTTTTGACTGTCACATACATGTATATATTTGTTTCGGTTCTTTTATGTATAATCTTCATTACTATTAAAATAGCAGGGACTTGGATAAAACGCATACCATATTAGAGAAATTATATAGCAAGGAACGACCTCATCGATTTGTAATAAATTGGTAGCTCGGAATGTTTTGTCCGCGAGTAGCTAAAGATGAACAACTTTGAGTTTGTTTAAGTATAACTGATATTCTATCCAGTTCAGGAAAAAAATTGAGGTGAAATCCTCTAATCCAATCCTCAACCATTTTGGAAATATAATACTTTAAGGAACATGATCATTATAAATAAAAATAAAAGCGAAACTATGAAGTTTCTAAAATCAGATTAATGTATGCACAAGTAGCTAAAAATGTCTAACCTCGATCTCGTTTCTATGTAGCAGGTGTTCCATCTGGTACAGATTCATTGGCCTGAATCATGTCCGTAACCTGCAAGCATCGAGTAATTTCAGGTAGTAAATCCTTTAAGTGAATATCACTTATCCTGTTAATAACACAAAATAGAAATTCTGAATGTAAGCGTATATACTTAAATGGTTAAACATAAGCCAAGATTCATAAGAAGTCATGGATAGGTGTAGAGGATAATATAAACTGAAAAGTAGATACAAGTATAACTGTATAAATTGCAGGTCTAATTTATGAGAATCACCACCTGTCAATGGACTACGCCGACCAGAAGCGTTTAGAGGGCCGACCGGTTGACTGCGGACAACCACATAAGCTCGCTACCAGCAAGAACAACATACTTGTAAAGTGGGCTGCGGTCACCTCTTGTACGCGCAGAATTACTGCATTGTTTAGCCAACCTCGCTTCTCAGGCACAGGCTCGATAACGACAATTCTTGGTCTGCCTTCATTTTCAGGTTGAATGCCAGAGAAAAGAGAGAAAAGCAAAGTCTAGCAAAAAAAGTTATGCTCAAATCAATGAACGTGCTCTTCGGCTTTTCCTAAATACCTGAAAAAGTTTCATCCCAATTTTAATTCACTAACACTTGAAATCGAAATTCTAATGGAGGTGTTAGAAAACAGCAAGCAATATACCAAAAAGCTAAAGAATATATTATATTTTCTAAAAGACTGTATGGTACATGTCGTTGAAATGACTGATAAAAGATAATAAGGTGACAACCATATATGAACCTAAGGACCTTAGCATAAAAAGTATTGTCAATCTAATCAACTGATCAGGCAGGGTATTGCAGATTATGCTAGATGTTGCAAATTACAATAGTTAAGAGAATCATAAGTGACGTGCCCCGAATTTGAATGCAGTTTCCATAAAAAGAGCCATGACTTGGAAAATAAATAAGTACAACTTAGTCATACATTAAATACTTTGCAAAAATAAAAACGCAAGGTATGAACATTATTTTGGATAGAACTGATTAAGCATGAAACTTGCACAAACCTTGATGGACCTTCTCTTCTCAATTTCTAAAAGAAAGTCTGCAGTTCTAACTTTGACCTTCTCTGTTGTGCTAATTCCATTTTCTGGATCCTTTTCAACTATTTTTGCGTTTGTTTAAAATAATGACAATATATCATAAACACTAATGACATTGTAATTGAAAATCATCCCAACTACCACCACAGATGTTTTTGTATATGCGGTAGCACCTACACTTATAATGCAAACTTCCAGCAGTATCCCCACTTCTGAAATATCAGCATCTTCTCCAGGATCCTACTTTTCTGCTTCAGATCCTATTTTAGTGTCATCTCAGGATTCACGACTCCGAGGCTCTGTCGGTAAAATTAAACGTGAGATCACTCCTGAACAGAGTTCATTGGTTGGTTGCCCCAACCTACCAAGTTAGGAAGTCTCTATTTGATCCTAAATAAACAAAACCTAATTTGTATCAGCACATGCCTTGCCAACTGGAGATCAATGTTTTACCATTATTTAAATAAATGCATATATGATACACCTACAGTGTCCATCCCTTTTTGACAAGTTAGATTTATTAGTTGACCAAACAATGCATTTGGTCTAATATAGAAAACAAGAAGATGACAAAAAAAAAAGACAGAGCCACTCCCCTCTGTTTACTAAGATCTATCACTACCTTCACTGTCCGGGAAACTACTAATGTGGATTAATTTATCATATACTCTGAGCCAACAAGCTTGATTGCAGAATATACATTAAGGATAAATCTTTCTCAAAGAAAATACTTTTTGAAATAATAGAATAAATAAAAGGTAATGTAGTTAAATAAGTACCCTGTGTGTCATAGCCATTGGTGAACTTGACGATAAAAGAATGAGCACTAGCAACTCTAGCAGCTTCTTCAATCTCGAGAGGCTTGCATCAGGCCGACCCAAGAGTATGTTTTCTTTGATGGTGATGGAAAACAGGGCTGGCTCTTGGCTCACAGTCCAATTTGTTGCCTCAATTATTTAAGCTTTGGTGTCTCTATATCATTTTTATCCAGTAAAACTTGACCTGGAGACATACAAAAATTATGAACTTCTTAATAGTTACAATGATATTTATTAGGAGTTAATTAACATGGGAAGATTCACATCCTCTTATTCAAAGAATTGACAAATTTCTCAAAAATCTATTTAGTTAACTCCTCCATACACATGTGAAGGCTTCATTTAATTATATACACTTATTTTTCTGACACTTAAAAACTAATCATATAATACGTCGTCATGTGAAAGACAAAAAAAAAACTTAATTAGTAATGAAACAATAGCTAGATTGTAGTTTTACACTGAATAAAATCAATGAAGCAAACCCCATATAGTAATATTATACAGATAATAAATTAAGTACCCAAGGTTATAGACAAAGAACTTTTATGTTTAGAAATAAGCTCTGGCAGGAGAGTTACTTGATCATTGAGGCTTACTTGATTATGTATTCTGCCCTTGAGTTTTTGGTTCTTATCTTTCTTTGGCTTGCCGGAAAATTGAGGACCCAAACATGTAGGCTGGATGGAAGATCACTGCCTCACATAAGATGGCTCAATACAATATGCGAAATTCTTAGCCTCTAATGGCTCTAATTTGGAATTAAGGATCTGAAAACTTTGGGCTCATAGCACATCCGAGTGATGGATCAAAACTAAAATCATAATGTGCCTATCTTTCCTTAGCAGTATATTTTCATGTACTGGTGCAAGGTCGGTGTAATTATCCATATCACGTGCTTGTACTCCATAGCAAGGAGCACTTCTGGTTCTGCCCCATGAAACCTGTAAAATTCAAAAGAATTAATAAGCTGAAAAAATATACAATCTTTCAATATTAAAGTTGCACAAAAATTTAATATATGAATAGAACTGATTATATGAGGTGCCTTTCCACCTGAACCAAAAAATGGAGCTTATTTGAAATATTATAATATTGTAAACTATTACTATCTTTTTATATAATTTAGTTATTACTTATTAGTGAAATGATGCATAGCAGAAAAATAACAACAGTTTCTTATAATATGTTTCACTTCTCTATGAAAACTACTAATTAGTCTAAGTGATGATCTCTCTACTCATGAAGAAAATGCTTAAGAGAGTAAGAATAGCAACTTATAAACATGTTACCAATTTTCCCAGACAACATAAAAGAAGCCATAGAATCCCCAAGCTGAAAGGCCTATCACAAACTATACACAACCATGCATCTAACCAGCCATCCCATTTTCGGGCTAGAGAGCAGATCAAAATCTTTACTGTAATGGGCCACACTAGTTTCCAATTAGAATTTTGAGAAACACAGAGTTCTCAACTATAAGGCTTCAAAATTCACATAACTTACATTTGTTTTTCAGTTTTCACATAATAAATTATGGAATTAAAATGTAAGGCATACAATTTATTATTCGTCTTGGTCCTTACTCTTTTCTTGAGCCAGCCCTGCAATCTTATACTAAGAAGCTTAAGAATCTCACTAAAAAATTTCCACTACATGAAAGAATAATACATACACATAGTCACTCATTGGTAGTGGCAACAATCTTTGTTTTGAAAGTTAAGTTCCTCACCTTTTAAACCTGGAAGAGGCAATTAAAGTACTCGATCCTAGCAGAAGCCATCAGTGAAAGATTGACAACATCTGAATCAATTGATTAAATGAAGTGTACAGCAGATTGATTGCAGGCAGCGGACGAGAGATATAATGCATCGCAGACGTTTAAAGGCGCCAAAAGAGGCGATGATACAGGAAGGGGAGGTGATGAGACCAACATAAATATGTGGGTCAGGCTCGGAAGCAGGTTCAGAGGAGTATGTGAGTATTTTCATACTGAATAAATTTGCTCAGGAGCAACGAAGCTGTTCTCGTATAATATATATGGAAGATTTAATAGAGAATTTCCTAATATTTACTATTCTTTACCTTTCATATTATGTGTCTTATTAAGGAGTTAATTTAATCGACATTTGACCACAAATAACATATATTATATGATCAGGAAAATTTAAAAAACTTGTTTTATTAGAAAATATATATAATCTTCTTTAAAATTTATTTTTCAATTTATAAAATAACTAGAAAATAAGCCGCGCTTCGCGGCGGCATAATAATAATATTTTTTTAAAAATTATTATGTATTATTTTATTATTAAATATGATAACACAATA
>PHNY01164963.1:11161-21662 GCA_003724115.2 Anethum foeniculum | reverse complement strand
ATATAATCTAGTATCATATCAAACCAATAATTGTTAGAGTAGTATTAATAATTACTAATACAATCTTGTATTTTTGTAATTATTTATTTAATATAATGTTCACATATCTTGTATTGGTAATCTTAATCTAAAAATTACTTAACAAAAATATTGTATCAAGATTGAACAAACACATGTTATAAATTTTCTTTTATATAAGTGTTTACATGATCATTATATATTTATATAAACATCTATTATATATAATAAATATCGTATCAATACTGAATAAACTCTTATTATAAATTTTATTCATTTATTCGTATAAGTGAAGTATATACCTGGGCCACCTTTTAAGCCTATTAATATTAAAACCTAATTTTACTGTTCCAATTATTTTAAAAAATTATTTATCTTTTTTCAAATATCTAGTTCTTATAAATTGCTATTTAATGAAATATATATTCCAGTATACTTAATCAAACATACTTACTTTTTTAACAAATTCAATTAATAAAAATAAAAGTCATAGTATTATTATTTAAAACAACAGTGTATCGTACGGATTATAAGATAATACGTAAATAAAATCAACAAATATGAAAAAGAAGATGTTATTGTATAAGTTGCAATAATAATATCAAATTTTATTCTCATGCGACACATACATATTAAGTGCATGGGTAAAAACTTAAGTGGTATAGTAGCATAAGTGGTATTGGAGCATGCCACCTAAGTGGCTAAACTTATGTTCAATTCCTCTCAACAACATTTTTTAAAAATATAACAAAGTCATGGGCAAATCTGTCATTTCACAAATGAATAAAATGTCTCACTAATTTTAAACCCATGTTGGGCTATTATATAAACTTAGGTTCAATTCCTCTCAACAACATTTTTTTAAAATATAACAAAAACATGGGCAAATCTGTCATTTCATAAATGAATAAAATGTCTCACTAATTTTAAACCCATGTTGGGCTATTATATATAGAAAGAGATATAGATGAGTACGAAATATAACAAAGTCATGGGCAAATCTATCATTTCACAAATGAATAAAATGTCTCACTAATTTTAAACTCATGTTGGGCTATTATATAAACTTAGGTTCAATTCCTCTCAACAACATTTTTTTAAAATATAACAAAGATATGGACAAATCTGTCATTTCACAAATGAATAAAATGTCTCACTAATTTTAAACCCATGTTGGGCTATTATATATAAAAGAGATATAGATATAGATATAGATGAGTACGAATAGAATATTAACCTTAATCGCTACGGAGCAAGCGATTCGATTCCACGTTCTTCTGTTGTATTCCCTTATTCCCCTTAAACGAAGTGTGGCATTCGATCTCCCAAGTTTTACCTCTCCTCAAGTTTCGAAGTTCTTCAAAAAATTGTTCTTGGATGAATTCTTATACGGTTACTCCAAAACCCAAACTTTTTCTAACTGAACTTCAGCCTTTAGATAAAGAATATATATATTCTACAACAGGGATCATGGACAATTAGGTCGGGCCTTCTAATGACAATCTGGACCGAGCCCAATGTCATTAAACATTAATTCAATCCACTAAAGAATTAATATTTGCACTACCTCTCCTAATACCGTAATTTAATTATTTAATTCGGCTCCATATTATTTGCTTATTAAATTCCCCATGTTTAAGATATAGCATGTCCACTAATTAAATTAATTTTTGACAATTAATTTAAATTAATATCTTTTATCCTCGATCATCCACTCAACCTTATAATGGTGCAAGAATAAATTTGTCTGCAGAATTAAACCATAATTATCTTTAAGAGTTTTGAAGAGGACATCATCAACCGAATAGGTTTTCAGACACGGTTTCCTTTAAAGATAAATCTCACTTTGTATATAATTTCATTACCCAATACATAAATTCGTAATTTAAAATAAATTACTTGACGTATAAATCAAGGCATGTGCATTAGATACGAGTGTCAATCACTATATCCAGATTAAAAACCTAAGTAATAATAATATTATAGAATCTTAGTTCTTCTTTATTATCAAAATAAAAGAGTAATTCTAATATTATGATCCAGTTCAATATACACAAAGTATATTTGTATTAATATGTAATATATATAATAAAGTGAAAATAAGTTCACTAGTATTATTATGTAATATACAACAATGTAAAAATATGCATTAAAAATTTTCAGGAAAAAGATAATATTATATATTTCAAACGAATAGGTTAGTAGTTAAGCGGGAACGCTGCACGTGACCCGAAATTTGAGGGTTAATATCATTTCATTTCAAAAGATATAGTTAAATATTTTTTAAGAAAATATATAAAAATATATACAAGTTTATATTGTGATTATTGATTTCAAGTATATAATGAACTATATACAATAGTTCTATTTAAATTTGATGCAAAAATATTTATTTTGTATATTTTAATCTTGTAAACTAAAACTTATACTATGCTTAAATATATTTACACCATCAAATGGCCTATATGTTTCCGACTTGGCCTACGACTAAAATGTTGCAACTTCCAGGGCTCAGTTTGTTTATTTTTGGTGCTCCAGTCGTAACAAGTTTACTGATTGATATTTTTACAACTAATTTCCGACAAATTGAAGAAATAAATTTCCAAAATGATTCTTCTTTTTGAGATTATTTTAGATTTTCATTATTCTTGTATCAAATTTTGATATTGAAGGATTGATATCAAAATCTGCAGGAGATCCAGCAAATGAGTTGTTCAAGATTTTATAAATGATCAAGCTTTTGAAGCAATGAACATCAGAACATGGAACAATAACTTTTCACCACCTTGTCTTTTCATTTAGATCAATTGACAAGTAATACTTTCTTGTGTTTGTGATAGAGATATATTTGTTGTGCTAAATTTCTGACTTGATGTAAAGTCTGTAAAATCCGTGTGTATATTTTGGTATTTATTCAATATATAGTAGTGTTCATTCTCATCAAATTAATCTCGACCCTATTCCATTCTGTTACATCCAGCCAAAGACAACCTTAGAACATAAGCACATTATTGCTTGAACTTGATCTTGTTGCCTATGATTATGTTTGGAGGTTATATTTTAAGCTTGCTGTTAAAATTTAAGCATGTTCTTCAGAAAGAATCAATTGCACATTAAGAAGAAAAAAGATGAATGTGTCCATAAAAAAATTGATAATACTGATGCGTCGAAAAATCAGACAGAAACCAACCAATTCACTGATCAGGGTACTAGTAACGTATCTCATAGTCATTAGCATATAATATTTTCACTGATCAGTACCTGCTATTACAACATAGGAACAAAGTATTCTCCTACAAATCAAAGTTGACGTCAAGTAAAATATTTAACAATAGATATAAACAAAGCGACCCTGAGTGCCTTTGTTTTATATGCTAGCAGGAGCACAAGCAACTGAAGCTGATGGACCTTGTGCAGCAGAGATTTGAGCTTGAGCAGTCGAGACTGGACCAGCAGCTGAACCAGAACTCAGAAGCTGACTCATTGCACGTCGTGGCATGATTCGTTGTACCTTACATAGGTCCGCCAAAAACACTCCTGTGAACAGACAATGTATCCTCATTATAATGTTACTGAAGTACATAAGAGATGAGGAGCGAGAGAATGAGAATTGACAGACAACTATTCACTATGCAAAAGATTTTAAGATTGATTCTTGTTATATAAAACGATTTTAATTGAACAATTCTTCTTAAGAATTGATCAATTGAATAAACCTTATGTTTCAACCATCATCCTAAGAGGGTTATCCGTTAGGATAAAGCTAAGGAATTTTCATCGATAATTTTTACCAGAATACTGAACTAGTGCAACATAATGTAATCGGAAATAACAAGCACAAACAAGCAAGTACTACATTACCTTCGGCCAGAGCTAAATTGTTGTAGAGGTCCACAATGTTAGGACAGTTCTGGCTACAAGCTGATGAGCAAAGTTTGGCAGTGAAATGTGGTTCCATTAGTGAATCAGAGGAAATTCCAACAGAATGTCTGTCAACTCCGCATGAAGATATGCAGTCATCAGTTTCAATCCAATTTGCAAGATTTTCCACAACCACCTCTGAGCTTTTGCATTCATATTTCATTGTATCATCATCCATTGTCGCGTAAGTCTCTAATAAACATCGCTTTCCAGAAGACGAGACAGAAAACGAACACATCTCATTAGGCAATTCGTTGCAGATAATCTCCCCTAGAGCTCCATGGAGCAAAATAGAAAAGACAAGGAAAACTATCATTGCCATAGTGCTAATAAAAGTATCAAATTTTGAAAGCTGATGAAAATATGAAAGTGTTTGTTAAATGATATGATACACAACTTGTACAAGTTTGTATTTATAGTGTTTTTTTAGAGCATAAAATGACAATGTAGCGCACAAGAGTGTCATGCATATGTGACTAAGTAGAACTTTGTTCACATTAGACTCCTAAATTCAGCATTAAATTTGTTAATTGAGATTATGACAGTAATTGAAAGCTAGCAGGTCTGAACGGAAGTTTAAGGTTGCAGACCAAACGCTAAGCTACTTCTTTTTGTCTTTACTTAAGTTTGTTTTTATTGGTTAAAGACTTGTTAATTGGCCTGGAGCCGGAGCAGTATATTTATTTAGTAGAATACTAATCGATCACAATATTTGGTTACGTGTACGAAATTCGGTTATGCTTGTATCTTAATTTTGTAACCAAGGGAAACAGCCTGATGAAAAAATTGGCGGTGTTATGTATTGCAAGTTTTTCGTACCATAAATTGAGAAAATGGCTTTTTTACACATTATGTAAAAAATGTCTAAAAGAGCATCAATCAAAGATATGTTTTCTACATGTGTCATGTTCCCTGACAATCGGGTCTTATCTAACTACAGTTAATCGAAGGCGTCGGATCTATATTTTATGCACGTCGAAAAGAGAAATGTCTGATTCACGGATATTACCCGTGAAAAGAAAAAAAAAATTAATCTACACCCTTAAAATACTGATTTAAGAGTTTGGAGTAGTGTATTAGATAAACTATCTAATTCAAATACCATTAACTTTACATTGTTGTTTTAATTCTTTTACACAATCGGCCCCTTCAATATGGGCTTCATGTTATTGTTGGGCCTTATTATAATGTCTACGTACTGACCAGAAAGGCTTTTTTACCAAGCAGCTGTGCATGAAATATCATACAGAAAAATGAAATGACAAATATAATTATTATAGGTGTGCATGACATATATAGAAGCATAGACGCTGTTTGAAAGTTAATTTTTTAATAAAAAAAATAAGATTTTTAAATTAGATTAGAAATTTGACCAAATAAAATATCTAATATTAATTTTTTGGTAGTTAGTTTTTTGAAATAACAATTTGATCGCAGAATGAAAAATATACTCGAAAGAGTTTTATCAACTCCTGTATACAAAAAACTAATTAAATTATACTAAACAGTTTTGTTCAAAGCAACTAAATTAAATCCGCTGGTCAAAACAATTTACCCAATTAACTAGTCAAAACAGCTATTCAAAACAAATATAAATAAAATGTGTAAAAGAATATCAATAATGGATTGTGATTAACTAATAAATTTATGATAGTATAAATCATAGTGATATAAGAAAATAGATCGAAAATGTGCAAGTTGTAACATCAGTGAACGAAAGAGAACGAAAACTAAGCGTTACTACCCCTGCAATAAGCAACATTAAGCACAGCATGAACAGTGAAGGGAACTATAATATTTTTGCCTGGAACCACAAACTATAGGTACGCGTTTTGCATTTTACTCTTAATTTCCCATTAGATTAATCATAGTCATGTTTCCAATATAACGAGGGACGAGGGCTCAGAGTAACAGATTAGTGGAACTTAGAACAGTTTACTATGTTTGATAAACTAGTCAAATCAAAATTTCTTCTTTATAATCAGTCACGTTAAAACAAGATGAATTCATATATGCTCTTCAAAAGAGTTACAGCTGAATTTATTCGTGTAGGGCTGTGCATGAATTATACTGCATTCATGGGGAATGACCAAATTAATTATCTGATGCTGGAGCTGGAGGCCAAGAAATAGGTATAAAGGGTATAACGCTAAATGGAGTCGGTGCCAAATTAATAGGTATAAAAGGTTCAACACCAGTCGGAACTGGTGCCCAAGCAACAGATTCATCCGATTCAGCATTAATCGGAGCTGGAATTGGAGTTGGAGCTGGAGCTGGAATTGGAGTCCAAGCAGGAAATTCATTAGATTCAGCACTAATCGGAGTTGGAGCTGGAGTCCAAGCAGAAGATTCATACGATTCAGCATTACCCGAAAGTGGAGCCCAAGCAAGAACTTGACTCATTTCACGACGTGACACTGCATTCTGTGCCTTGCACAAATTGGGGAGGTATGCTCCTGAAAATGTCATTCACTCCAACAAAGTTAGGAACTAAAATTTAGAATTGCTATTATAAATCATTTCAAATTATGTATACTCCAGTGACATTGTTTAGGTGCCTTCCTCATTTGTTGATGCAAGAGTCTCGTTTTTACTAGGATTTTTACATTGCAAAGATAACAAAATGGAACTTTGTGTTTTAGGTAAGGAAGTAAAAATGCACCTTCTGCCAAAGCCAAGTTGTAGTATAGATCAACGATATTGGGGCAGTTATCGTAACATGATGTTGAACAAATACTGGCAATTATCCGAGGCTCTGCTAGAGAGTCTGAGGAAATTCCAACCGTCTTTCTATCAACTCCACAAGCTTCTACACAGTGATCATCCTCAATCCACTGAGCCACATTTTCTGCAAATATGTCTGAGGTCTTGCATTGGAACTCGGTACTTCCAGAATTTGAGCCATACGACTCTAATACACATCGGTTTCCTGTTGATGCAACAGAGAATGCGCACATCTGAACAGGCAGCTGCTCGCATATAATTTCACCTGAATTTTTGTGACAACAGAAGAAAAAAAATTATTAGCACAAAAGCATGATATACATATTAATCTCTGTTATTGACACATTAAAATTTTGTTAAGAGTTGCTAAAAATTATGGTGTCACAGTAATTATAGTTCTTTTGCTGCAACATTCTCAAGTTTAAAATCGGAATGAGCACTATAAAAATTATTTGAACACTAGTCGAGTAGCCGTGTAGGACTCCCTCCAATTTAAAAGAAAGGGTTTTTTCAATTGAGAACGTATTGTGAGGTCCAAGTAATGCACTTTACAATAAAAAGAAAGGGTTTTCAAGCTAGGAACGTATTACAATAAGTATAGTTGCTCGGAGGGATGAGAGTAAAAACGAAACTATGATGTTGTTTACTTACCAAGTGCTCCTTGGAGAAAGAAAGATAGGACAAGGAAGATGATCATCGCCATTTTTCGTATATGTATGAAGTGAAGAGAAAAATGGTGTGTATATGATTACATGTAACTAATAGTAACTTAAAAGTTGGGTTTTATATACACACATTAAAGGACAACGACAACAGATGAGAACATTTGATGTAGTAATAAGAAATATAAAGAAGACAAAGGAAGAATACTAATACTAGTACGTGTGTTATTTTAATTGTAACGAACAGAGTTGTACAACTTTCAATAGGTTGTTATTATTTGAATCATATTTTTGAATCATATTAATTTAAGTATTTCTTGTGAAAAAGCATATGAAACATAAGGCACTCCGCTAGCTTTGCCGGCTGGCTGGAACTTCAAAGTACAATCCACACCACCATCTATAGTTCTTGTCACCAATTACAAGAAAACAAATATGTACAGTAATTATGCTGGAATTTCTGCTACAATTTGATTCTTTTAATGATATATGGAACTTCGAAATTAATATATCTAAGAGCTGAACACTAATACAGGTAAGGTAAAGGAATCCATTTTTCTTCAACATTAATAAAATGTCCAAATAAATTATAATTTATTTTTATGATAAACTATAGCATTTTATCTGTGCTACGTACCGAAGCAACAACCCACAATTATCAATACTCTTTACAATAAAATATTATTCATAATAGAAGGATCCAAATGTTAATCTCAAGATATTTTTCCAGAGATTACGAGAAAGTCATGTAAAAAACTCAACTTTAACATTTATTTACTTACAATCTTTTGTTTCGGTTTTAAAGTACAAAAGTGAATATTTAGGTGCTTAATAAAATACACACAAATCAATGAGTATTTTAGAAAAAAAAATTGAGATCTATCTCTAAATCCATAAATTCATAGTAAAATATAAAATATAATTAAAATTAGAGAATTAATAGAAAATACTATATTTTACCAATTTATTTTCGAAGTACGGCATCTCCTTTTTCCTTTCGTTATTACACTTTCTTCATCCTTTTGTTTTCAACAATATTGCCCCCTTTCCTTTTCCTTGTCTCTCATTCTTCATCCTCCATCGCGTCTTTATCATCCTTCACCGTCATTTTCATCATTCATCATATACGATTTTGGATAATGATCTCTCTTCCTTGTGATCGTTTCCTTTCATTTATATTTGATTGACTTCTCCTTTTATATATTTATTAAGAAAGCTATAGAAGTTAACATATGTGAGGTTTTATAGAAACTTGCAATTAGCTGATTTGGTTAATTCTAAAATTAGTATTTAATTAATTGTTATGAATTTAATCTGCTGCTCTGTGGTTACTTCTAAAGTTTAATGTTAGATCTTACACATATAAATAATATACATATATTTCTTTTTATATTTCCTGTTGATCCTTATCTTTTTGACGAATCCGCGAAAAATGTATTCTGATTTTCACTTCTTCTTTTTTAAAATTTTATCCTCTGCACATTTTTTATATCTATTTATGTTATATTGATTACATTGATTATTCACCAATGCATGTTTTTTTGATAAACTATTTTATTTCTTTCAAGTTGTCTATTCCGTCTTTGTTTTCATTTCCACACGCATGATTTATTTTCAATTTTTGTCGAGTTTTATGATTTTCATGGTGATTTCGGTTTGTGTTTGGCTATCTATATATATAGTGATGATCTATTTTGTCGAGTTTTGTGATTTTCATGGTGATTTCAGTTTGTGTTTGGTTATCTATATATACTAGCATAATAACCCGTGCGAGGCACGGGTCCTTTTCTATAATTTTTTGTGTAACATGTAATAATATTTTCTTATTATCTATTTCTTAAAAAAAATTATGTAGTATTTCAAGTATACCTCATATGATTATTAGAATGAGTGAGTGCAAATAGTGTTCGTAAATGGTTGTGTACAAAAGACTACAAGTTAATACATATAATTAGTTTACAAGTATGTTCACGTGAAACAAACTAAAACTTAATATATAAAATAATTTGGTTTTGTATGCCTACCAAAAGTAAGTTTTATATTCAAATAATATTGAAAATTTTACACATTTAAATATATGTCACAATTTTGTAAGTTGTATCATGTATGTTTATTCGTGAGTATCCATTGCATAATATCAAAAGATGACTTCTGTGAGAACTTCTAGTAGTTTGGCTTCCAAAATATTTAATTTTCTACCTGATATAAGACTTCTCAATATAACTTATTTAATTGACTTCTTAATTGTTTGTTTTGGAAAGTTATCCCGTTTACAAAAATATATTGTTTTATTATTGATATATCAACATTATATATATTATGTTGCTTTATTATTGATATATCAACATTATATATATTTTGTTAGTATAAAAATTTGTTTAACTTTATTAGTATCTGTCTTGTGTACCTTATTAGTCAATATACTAATATTTAAATTTATTGTTAGACGAAAATTTTTACGCATGTAATAGGAGGAGTGTTTTAATAATTAACATAATTTTTTTTGTCTTGACCGTTTTTCATAATTATAATCTACTTGTAGTTATTAATTTAATTTGTCTCGTATTTTCAAAGTGATCGGATAGTATTGTAATTTGTGCCTATCAACCAGACTGTCCTAATTTCATTAAATTTGGATGAGTTCTTTTATTCAATCAAATTATTATGATAAAAACTATGTAATTATTTTCGATAAACAATATACTGATTTAGTTTTTTTATGAGATCAAACAAATTATATCAAATTGCACAATTTGTTGAACTTTATAACTTTGAAAAAAACCCATTGAAATATAAAGAATTTCTGGTAAACAGGTGATTTAATTCATAAAATTAATCAAATACCCTCAATACTTAAGCATTTAATTGTAAAGTAATACTTCGTAATAAGTTTTTTCGTTGAGAAAATATATTATAACCGTGATTTATATGTAAGAATATATGATGTTGGATGAGTAATATAAAATAATTTTTTATTTCGAATAATCAATCACTATATATAATCGAGTATCATATCAAATCAATAATTGTTAGAGTACTATTAATAATTACTAATATAATTATATATATATATGTATTAATTATTTATCTAATATTAATGTCCACATATCTTGTATTGGTAATTTTAATCTAAAGAGTACTTAAGGAAAATATTGTATCAGTATTATATAAAAACG
>PHNY01164937.1:348-11738 GCA_003724115.2 Anethum foeniculum | reverse complement strand
CATTAGTATGATATTGTCCGCTCTGGGCCGAGCCCGCACGGATTTGTTATTGGGCACATCCCAAAAGGCCTCATACTAATGGAGTTATCTGTTTGCTTATATACTAGCAATCTACCCCTCCTACAACCGATGTGGGACAACTCCTAACACAGCATTGTCAGAAACAGATTTCCAATCCCTTGGACCATTTTCTTGAACATAAGAGAGCAACAAAAGGTCCTCCTCTGGAGTCCACAAACATTTCTTATTGACTCCCATTTTACTAGGTCTCCCCAATTTTCTCCTTCTTTCTTCCTCTCCTAACCTACTCCTTTTATGTATATTATATATTGCACAAGATAAAATTGAGTATATGTTGAGCTACATTTATAGGGAAGAAAATGAAGGACTAATTACTTCTTCATTAGATACATTAGTAAAAAAGAGTCAAACTTACACAAATTTTCAAATTCACTAACCTCAAAAGTCATCACCATATTTATTTGTAATAATTATTCTTTGTCTTGTCTTCATGCAGATCCTACCTACTATGTTGTATTTTCACCCCAAATTTTATATTTTTGATTTCTTGTAGACCAATTGCATTTTAATGTATAATTTGAAATGCGTATTTAGATTTTTTTTTAAAACATGCATAATTCTACAAAAACATTCAACAACATCTTGAATTGTATTAAAAAATAACTAATTATGACTTATAGTAATTGGTAAAGAATATAATAAATTAAATTAAATTAAACTTACACGTATTTGTAAAAAAAACATAATTTAATAGTGTCACATAACTTCGCAGTAACGAGCATGATGTCAATTAATTGAAATAAAATAAATTGCACATAATCGTACAACTATACAAATTAGTTTGACTAAATAACATATTTAATTTCCGAACTCATTTTTATTGCATTATTTGAAATAAGATTTAGCGACTTTACGTTTTGTGGTCGAAATATATAATGAATAATGTTATTTCCGCAAATAGAATATATTTCATCATCTAACTGTTTTTATAAATATAAATTCATTCGTCAAAAATGAAAAATTTACAACATCAAGCTTATAATTTAAAATTGATCACCTTATTTAGAAAACATGAATATCATAACTAATCACTTTTTTATTGACTAAATGTAGTTTAAATAGTCAAATCAACATAAATATCTTATTGAAGAGCAATCCTTTACCATCCATACTTTACCTACATGCCAAAAGGTGTCTATTCTACGTGCATTTTAGTATATACTTGCATTTTAGTTTAGTTGTTGGCTTTTGAATTTACATTAAAATATAAAATCTGAAACTTATGTATAAAAAATTATTATTCATTCTACGATACATCAAAATATATAAATTCTTGAAATATAGTATCTATCTATGCTAAATCATTATATTCGGGATAGTTGTTGAGCACGGGTAGTCAATTTTTTTTCATAAAAATTACAAGATAAATACATAAATGAGTTTGTATTGGTCAATATAATTAAAAAATAGTATTTTTTTGCTTTATTAATGATGTGGGATAAAATGACCATATACATATAAATTATACACACATAAATATGTATCTCTAATTTGATTCAGGAAAATAAGGTTTAGCAAGCCTCAGGAGAGCGCCTCCTAGCATCTTTCTCTGAGGGGACTTTAGCGTGATTTTTCCAGAAACCTAATATGACACTAATTTCTAGAAAAAATTGAGCAACGAAAGTAGGTGATAAATTAGATCAAGCTTACATATATTTCTAAAAATATATTTATAATATTTATATATACTTGATAATTGATCTTTTATAATTTCGATGTATGAAAACTTAATTCAATATTCATTAAGCATGTACCAGATAACCTGTGCACAATAAAAGCCAAAGTTGTGGTAATTTTAAAAATAATTCTATAAGATTTCAAATTAAAATCAGTAAAAGATTATATATATATATATATATATATATATATGTTCTATGAAGTCTGGAGTCCTGGAGTCCATATACGTTTTACAATGTTGCCCGGTAAAACACAATTGTTTAGGGACGGGGGGTTGGATACAATTGTGTAAACAAAACGACAAGTATGAAAATAACAGCTTTTGTATTTCTAATATAAACTGTTACAAAACTCTCTCAAGACATACTAATGTTCTTGAGAGCTGATAGGTCGTTCACAATACTCGAGATAGTTATCAAAATGATAACCTATACCTTGTTTATATATCACACAGTTACAAAATTAATTCTAGATATATTCTATCAATTACTAACTTTATATCAAACATACCCTAGAATGATTTAAACAAGATCCTAAAACTCAAGAACCGACAGTAATCTATTCCACAAATCAAGGAACAAAAATGATCTTCAAATCCTGACTAGTTTTCATCTTCTGTTGGACTTCAAATACTGATGCCTCATCAAATACTGATGACATCAGCATCCAAATCCTAACTAGTCATCCTGAGATTCTCCTGATCATTGAGAATCAGTATTTAACAATCTCCCCCAATTTATGCTTTGTGAAATAAAGCACAAATTCATTATCAATGAAGCCAAAACTATTAAGACAAAATGTACAGAGATAGAATAGACTTCAGATATAAAAATTCAATCTTAAATTTCAAGAAAGAATATATTAGTACTCAAGAATCTTCTGAGTCTTTCATTCTCTTTGTCTTGAAGGATCTTGATCAACTTTTTCTTCAGCTGCTTCTTCTCTTTTGAATCTTCTCCCAACTGATAGATTGCTGATCTTAGATTTGAAATAGAGCTTGTACCAATCTCAAGATCACCAAGCATAATATAACAGCAACTTACATCAGCATGATCAGGACTAAAAGTCAACTGCTGATTGTTGAGAAAAGTTCTAAAGACAGCAGCATTTCTCTTCATCTCCATCTCCTGACCATTGTAACTCAAATACACTGGAGTATAATTATCGTCATACTTAAAAGTTTTACTCAGAGTTCTTTTCCTCACGGTATTAAGAATCATAGAAGACCAACTCCTGGTAACCTGATTTTTAACTCTGAGTAGATAATGTACATATTTGAGTTCAGCTACTGATTTCATAAGAAGTTGCTGTAAGTTCAAAGCCTTCACTCCACCATCTTTCATAAAATAAAGCATCTTTTCCTTAGCAACTGCCCCATCAAAATTATAATAGACTATTTTAACAGCTTCCAGCTTTTCAAGATGCTTAGTAGTAACAGCTTCTGCAACTTTATCAGTTAGTGAGTGAAAATCAAGAAGTTCAGAATTCAAGAGCTCAATTTTAGGATGACCAATACCTCCTCTTGTGTATGACTTCACCTGTTTCATCTTCTGATAACATTCAACCTAGCTTGGAACTTTCTCAGTACCTTCTGACTCTTCTTTACCTACTACAACAGTATTTTCTTCACCTACTGAACCAGTGTTCCTTATCCCTCTAGAAACTTGTCTTCTAACATTATACCACAAATCCGGTTTAGAGTCAAGAATTGTTTTCAGGTAATCATCAACTGCTCAATCAGCCTCTCTTCTAGAAGTTTCCTCCTCTTCTTCAATTCTCCTTTCAACTTCATCAACTTCTGAATTATATGAATCAACCACTGTAGAGAGAACTAATTAGATTTACAGTACTCAGTATTTAGAATGAAGATATAAATCTTGGAGAAGAATAATGTTGTAGATTGAAAAATGTTCTTAGTCAGATGTCGACAAGTCATAGATCAAGTTATACCGAAACTGTTTATGCTTATAGAGAAGTCTATCGAGAAGGCAAGCTTGTAGAGAAGTCTATCGAGAAGGCAAGCTTATAGAGAAGTCTATCGCAAAGTTAGCCTATAGAGAAGTTTTTCGTGAAGTCAGCCTATATAGAAGTCTGTCGCGAAGTCAGTGTATAGAGATATCTATCGCGATGTAAACTTATAGAGATGTCTATCGCGAACTCAAGGCTATAGAGAAGGATATCATGATAGAAGCTGCAGAAATCTATATCGATAAGTCACATCTCTATAAGTAAATATCGACAAGTCTCTATCACGACAGGGACATCTCTACAAGTGTTCAATACTTAGAAGATTTCCATAGCAGTTCCATTTGCAGAGTACAAACATAGTGAAGATTCAAATCTACAGTCAACAAACCATTTTTTAGTAATATGGAAAGTCTACAAATGCAGCTTGAAAAGTGCAAAATCAAAGGCCAAGATTAACTGGACAAAGGATGTAGAAGACTTGCAAGATAGTCTGTAGATATGCAGCAATGAATATAGAAACAGACAAAATGTCTTTAGAAAATATGTGTATCCATATTGGTGCAATCTCTGTAAACTGTGTATGTTAATCTATAAAGCATGATACAGGTCTTTGTCTAGATAAGAGAGTTGGAATAGAAAATTAGAATAGATCTTGTATTCTCTTGAGTAGAATCTAAGTTCTTAAGATTCAAGAACTTAGATTTGTAGCACAACCCAATTGATTTAGAAATAAAATCAAGTGAGTTTTGATAACTGTTTATTTCTTGCAGTTTACATTAGAACTAGTTATCACTACAAATATACTTAAGCCATTAAAACTCAAACAGCCTACTACATACAACTTGGTTTTATTTGAACTAACAAAGATAGTTTTCGAAGAAAAATCAATATACACACATTCACCCCCCCCCCTTTGTGTGCATTTCATACCTAACAAGTGGTATCAGAGCAAAATCTGAAAGTAAACAGATCAGATCTTGGAAGTATGATTATACAAAAGCTTAGCAGTATCAAGATGCCTATCTTTGATAAAGGGAACTACACACTGTGGAAAAAGAAAATGATGCTGTACATCAAGATGGCTCATCCACTGTACCTTGAGATTGTAAGGCATGGACCTTTTATTCCCATGGTGCTGCTGCCAGAAACAACTTAAGATGATGTTGTAATTCCTAGCCGTTATATTCAAAACAATCCAGCTACATACACTGAAGCAGAGAAAGATAAGGTAGCACTGGACAGTGGCTTGCAACTCATTCTGATTGAGTCTCTTGACAATGTTATGTTCAACAACATTGTTAACTGCGAGACAGCCAAACAAATGTGGGAAAAGATAGAGATCTTATGTGAAGGTACTGAAGAAGTAAGGTCAAACCAGAGAAGGATCTTGGTCTCACAATATGAGGGTTTTATGGCTAAACCAAAGGAAGGCATTACTGAAGTTTTTGAGAGATTCAACAAGCTGATAAATGACTTGCAGTTGCATGGCAAGTACTATGAAACTGATGAGATAAACTTGAAGTTTTTACTCACTCTTCCTAATCACTTGGAACAAAAAATTTCTGCAATAAGGGAAGGAAGAGATCTAGAAAACATGAATTTGGAGGTCTTGTATGGAATACTTAAGACCTATGAGCTTGAGATGATACAGAGTAAGTCTTTGAAGCTAAACCAAGGGCATATAGTTGATGTGTCAAATGCCTTATAAGCAAATGACCAAAAGCTGATTGAAAATGAAGTTGAATCTCAAACTCAAGTTGTGCAGTCTATTGAGGAAAAACCAAGGAACCTCAAAAACAAGTCATTATGGAAGTAGGAGAGGAAGAGTTCTACACTCTTGATGAGTTCGATAAAGTGGATCAATCCATGACCTATCTTGCAAGGAAATTCTCTAACCTGAGGTTCAAGAATCCCAAGTCTTTTAAAGGCAAAGGTCAGTCCTCTTACAATAATAATTCGAAAGGAATCTCAAATGAAGACGTCAAACACAACTGGCAAAAGTGGTTACAAAACAGGGTTTGTGGACAGATCTAAAGTTAGATGCTACAATTGTGATGAACCTGGCCACTTTGCCATAGAATGCAACAAGCCAAGGAAGGTGAAGAAAGATAAGGCATACTTGGAGCTTGAAGCTAAGTATGAAGCTCTACTGAAGAGACAATAGGAAAAGCTTATATTGCTGAGGGAAAAAGTTGGGATGATACAAATAATGAAGAAGATGAAGAATATGAAAATTATGCCCTCATGGCTAAGGAGGAAGGAGAATCATCTTCATCAAAAAATGAGGTACCCATCTTAACCACTACTGATTTGAACACCTCTCAATATAAAGAAACTGTTGAAAAGATGAGCATGGAAATGTTTCACATTCACACTAGTGTAGAGGCTGCTAATGAGGAATTGAGTAAACTGTCTAAGGTGAATGAGGAACTGGAGAAAAGAAATGAAGGTCTGGAATTGCAGCTTGTGAGCTTAGATTCCATTAAGCAAGAAAATGAACATCTAAAACATAAGCTGAAATGTGCAGAGGAGATACAGGCAGCTCTGAGAGAAAAGATTGATAAAAATGAACTTAAAATTAAGTCATTTAAGAATACATATTAATTAGTTGGTCTCTATCATGAAAAGAACAAACCTAGTGCCAATGTGGCAATTAGACTGGACTATGAGGCTCAAACCTGCAAAGAAAAATCAAATTGATAAGGGCAAAGAAAAAGTGAATAAGGAGGTTCCTGAAGTTATTCAAAAAGTAGGTGCTCCCTTACTCAAGCCCTGTGAGGTGAACTTTAGTGAAGAAGAGCTCATCATCAAGAAAGAAATTGCAGATGAGGATGAAAGCAAAGAAAGTGCTGAATCAACTTCTAACACTAAAAGTGAAAAGAAGTCTGTGGATAGTCCTGTTTCCAAGACTCCCATAAGTGAAGTAAAAAGTGATGGCACAAGGAAGAAAAAGAAAAACAAGAATGGAAAGATTGGAGTAAATAAAAGCAATAACTATGCTTATGTTGCAGATGCCCCTAGAAAACAATGTCAAAGATGTGGCTCAACAAATCATCTAACTCATCTTTGTAAAAATATTGTTAAAGAGCCCAACCAAATGGCATGCAAGTATAATGAGGCACAAGCTGATGATCTCTATTCTTTTTGTAACAAATGTGACTGCATTCCCTGCAACATGAAAGTCATGACTGGCTGCTATAAGTTAAGAAAAGATCTAAAGGAAATCAATCTTGGGGCTGAAGTCAAAAATGAGAATGTTAATTAACCTAAGAAAAATGTTTCTTTAGATAACTCAAACTCTATTCCTAGTAGCTCTGCAAAGAAGAAGAATATGCCCAACTCTGTTTGGGTAGCTAAAAGCATTTGATAATCATTGTGTGCAGGGTAAGAAGAAGAAGGTCATGTTAGTCATTGATAGTGGCTGTTCCAGACACATGACAGGTGATAAGGCCCTGCTATCACATTTTGAGGAAAATGCTGGCCTTTTGGTGACATTTGGAGACAACAGCAAGGGATTCACATCGGGATATGGCAATTTGGTTTGTGGAAATGTAAACTTATAGAGATATATATCGCAATATAAACTTATAGAGGTGTCTATCGCGAATTCAAGGCTATATAGAAGGATATCGCGATAGAAGCTGCAGAAATCTATATTGACAAGTCACATCTCTATAAGTAAATATCGACAAGTCCTTATCACGACAAGGACATCTCTACAAGTGTTCAGTACTTAGAAGATTTCCATAGCAGTTCCATTTGCACAGTACAAACAAAATGAAGATTCAAATCTATAGTCAACAAACCATTTTATCAATAAAATGGAAAGTCTACAAATGCAGCTTGAAAAGTGCAAGATCAAAGGCCAAGATTAACTGGACAAAGGATGTAGCAGGCTTGCAAGATAGCCTGTAGATATGCAGCACTAAATATAGAAATAGATAAAATGTCTGTAGAAAATATGTCTATCCATTTTGGTGCAATCTCTGTAAACTGTGCATGTTAATCTATAAAGCATGACATAGGTCCTTTGTCTAGATAAGAGAGTTGGAATACAAAATTAGAATAGATCTTGTATTCTTTTGAGTAGAAGCTAAGTTCTTAAAATTCAAGAACTTAGATTTGTAGCACAACCCAATTGATTTTGAAGTAAAATAAGTGAGTTTTGGTAACTGTTTATTGCTTGCAGTTTACATTAGAACTAGTTATCACTACAAATATACTTAAGCCATTACAACTTCGTTTTATTTGAACTAAAAAAGATAGTTTTCAAAGAAAAATCATGAAACACACATTCACCCCCTCTTTGTGCATTTCATACCTAACAAACTTTCTTGAGAGTCTTTTTCAAAACCAAGAATCTTCTTATCATCAAAAGTGACATTGATAGATTCAACAACAGTATCTGTTCTCAGGTTGAAAACTTTGTAAGCTCTTGATTTTGTGTAGCCACCAAAAATTCTTTCATCAGTTTTTGACTCAAACTTTCCTAGTTGATCAGTATATGTTGTAAGAACAAAGCATTTGCATCCAAACACATGTAGATGCTTTAGACTTGGATTCTTTTCCTTCAGCATCTGATAGGGAGTAACACCATGCCTATTTATCAGGGTGATATTTTGAGTGTAACAGGCTGTATTAATTGCCTCAGCCCAAAAGTATGCAGGAAATTTAGCTTCTTCTAGCAATGTTCTGCCAACTTCAATCAATATTCTATTTTTCCTCTCAACAACACCATTTTGCTGAGGAGTGCCAGGAGTAGAGAACTGTTGAGAGATACCTTTATATTTACAGAATTCCTCCATTTTTTATTTTTGAACTCAGTTCCATTATCACTTCTAAGAATCTTTACTTTGTACTTTGAGCCATTCTCTATCAGTTTGACATGATCCAGAAGAATTTCTGGAGTTTCATCTTTCCTGTGCAGAAAATAAACCCAAGTATATCTAATAAAATCATCAACAATTACATAGGGACATAGGGAGTAACACATTCTGGGGTTCTTTTATATCTCAAAGGGGTTAAATGACATTTTTATTACTCAACTGACGTCCAACTTACAAGTGGATCTTCAAACTCACAAAACTTCCAAATGCAAAACTTAACCAATTAAACCTTGCAGTCTTGTCACTAAACATCAAAAAACTTTCACGTCCGTTAAGTTGAGCTTGCCTTTAATGAAAGTCTTTAAATATTATTTTGTCAGCCACCACCTCACTTGCCACGTGAGAAAATAATGTGTAAATTGAAGGGTTAAGTAGTGAAAAGATTATTTAGCTTATGCCCAACTTGCAAATGTGTTATGGAACATGGAAAACTTGCGAATGAATAAAAAAATTTATTTACAATATGTAATTTAGTCATTGAACATAAAAAAACATCTCGTAGCCATTAACAAAGTTATAAATAAATTACGGATTATATGTAAAAGCATTATCTTAATTATTTACTTTAATATCAGTAAATCAAATTTTATCAAAATCAATAAAAGAAATTAAGAATTTGTCATTATTTATCTTTTTATATTAAATAAATTAAAAAAATGAGACACACAAATTAATATAACCTAAAGTATGTATTGTTATCTTACAATATTTTATAAACTAAATATGCTTTAAATTAATAATTTTAACCCATAATGAAAACATGTATTTTAATTGAAAAGATAAAATAAACTGAAAGTTTAATGACTTGATTGCAAATTTTTTAAGTTGGATGACCCATTTACAAGTTAAGTTTGTATTGAATAATATTTTAGCTATTAAAGATCCACAACAACATTATACATCACTTCTAATTTGATTTTTAACAGTTTCTAACGACATGAACCAGATTGAAAGTTCTAAATAGTTTAGTGATTTGACTGCAAATTTTTTGAGTTAGATAACTTATATGTAAGTTGAGCATGAGTTGAGTGATCTTTTTTCCATTTAACCCTATATCAATGATAATACTTTTCGAGGCGTGTGTTATAGTGTTCGTGATCCCAGTTTTGATATTTGAATTAATTATGAAATGTTAACCCTTGAAATTTTAACCAGCTTTTGATGGGAAATATTACTGGCCTTAGTGGATAATATTTTATTGTCTTCGTGGACAGGGTATCCCGTCAGCCTTTATGGCTAGTACTTTATATACCTTCATGGATGGAGCTTTATATGCCTTCGTGGCTGGAGTTTTATATACCTTCGTGGCTGTTAAAGGTCGGGAGACTTTTAATAGGTTAAACACCTGTACTGAATTGAAGTAAATGTTTCACTCAGTTGAAATTACTGCTAAAATGAATTTGCATATAATTTAATATCACATGTTTTATTGTGATGAGAAATGAAATATTAGGGTTTAAATTATCTTTTTTATTACTCATTATTTCTAGGAATGCAAATGTTGGAGTTTAGATTATATTCTTGTTTGATAATTCTGGCGATATTTAGAGATAGAATAATTAAATTTGATATAAGATTCTTTGGTGTCTTCGCATATTTTTGTCAATGGAAAACATAAATCATAATTAGATTTATAAACAATTATTAAGTACTAAATGATGTGATTTTATCCATTTCTCGTTGTCAAAAGAAACATGGATAATGAAGTTCATATCGGTCACATACTATTATTATTGTTTGGTGGTTCAAAATATTAAAATTAATTTGTTACCAGATGTTTCTCGTTACTCTTAGAAAGATGGATTTTGGAATTATATTATTCACTGAAATTAAAAAGTGGTAAAGTATTGCGATTTTAAAATTTTACTATATTCATATACACGTATTGGTGGAGACTCTGTGCTTAACATGTAAACTTTTCACAATATAAAGTAAAGGGTGTAAACTTTTCATAAGTATAAAGTAAAGGGGGTTATTGCTTCGCTACTGTTGTGACCCAAATTTTGCATGGGCCAGATTTAGGCCCATATGGAGGTTTGGGGTCAATTCACGATAATATTAAATTGACTAGGCATTTTAAGGGCTTCCGGGGATTCCCCGGAAGGCCATCCGGTAGGTCAGCAGTTACGCATAAGGAGGACAGTCCCATGAAATAGGTTTATATGGAAAACCTCTGTTTTACAGCCTATAGGGACAACACCTAGTAGTTGGGCTTCCAGATGAGCTCACCAATATGGGGCTCTCGGGCGGAAGCCCGCCAGAGTGTGGAAGCCCAACCAGAAGGCCATTCTGGATAAGGATACCCCAATATCTTTTAGGAAAACATCTCTCTAGCATATATCTTCAATTTTTACAGATAAATACCAGCTTATATCGTGATATATGTCATATTTACATGATAAATCACTTATCTATTGAGATAATGAGCATTCATAGTCCTACGAGAGTTAGGAAACCCATGAAATACACTATTTTCAACTGATAAACACTAACAAACACTGACAACTAATATATTCCAACCTCATCCGGGATTAACATGTCTTACAAGATATCCAAGAACTACATTGGACTTGATCCTCTATAAATATGGATATGTAGGCAGTTTGTTAGACCTTTTGGCCGTTTACATGTTAGAAAATGGAAAATTTGAGACCTTGTATCAATAGGTGCTTGATGGAATTTCCTGAAACTAACGATTGGAACTTGTTCTTTGCTATGAGAACTTATAGTTTCATATTTGGATCTAAGACATTTTTGAAGGGTTTCGAGCATCAAAAC
>PHNY01164820.1:10840-28496 GCA_003724115.2 Anethum foeniculum | reverse complement strand
TAACTGATTAGTTATTAATTATTATTATTATTATTATTATTATTATTATTATTATTATTATTATTATTATTATTATTATTATTATTATTATACTTTATTAAATATTCTTGCCCGAGGAGATGTTTTGATTGCTCGTGATATATTTGAAAAATGAAATATTTCATTTGTCCGTGATATTTTTGGAAAATGAAATGTTTAGATGGAAAAAATAGAAAAGGTAACATGTTTTTGTTGAAAAATGTAATTAATATCTGAAAAAGGTAACTGATTAACATGTTTTGATTGTTTTTGTTAAGAAAAATAAAAAATGTAACATTTTTGATTGAAAGAGGTATCTGCATGTGATATTTTTATATAATGTATACACTTTTTTATAAATATTACTTTTTAAAAAATATATAAGTAAGGGTAATTAGATAAAATCAGTATGTACCAAAAAACAGGTACTAGTCCGACCAAACTTTTAATATTTCGTTTATTATAATATAGTATAGATTATACTCGTGTTTAGCTATTATAGTTTAGTATAGATTTAAATATATGTGCAAGTTCGTCAAAGAAATTAATTTAATATGTTTGGACGGGCTTTTACACTAGTTTCCAATTTCCAATTTATCATGACTACAGAATATTTGACAAAAACAATTTTTGAAATTCCACGCAACCCACTCTTTGATTCCCTACACGGGGGTCCTTGTCGTCGTCTTTTACATTGGCATTATTAACTTACCAGATTATCAACTTTTCAACACTTCAAAATATTGTAACAGGTAGAAACTACCAACTTCATCTTATAATATACTTATAAAATCATAAGGCATTTACAAAGAACAAGAGCTGATTTTGCAGGGAGTAGCTGTTCCATACACGAAATCAGCAGTACTCACCCTGGTACTCAAAGCCAACCAATAAGACTGTATTAGACTAGAACCAGGGGTGCCATATTGGATCCATCATACATAAGTTTCGAGGAGCCGTAGCAGCGTCTACCAACTTGGTTACACCAATCTGCACAGATTGTGGTGGCTCAACTGCATAGTCCTGTTACAACACAAAAATAACAATCACTAAATTTAGGTAAAAGATGAATGCTCCTGCCTAAATTGAGATTGTAAACAATTTGGACCAAAAAAATGAAGTGTTTTACTTATAAATACTATATATATTACAATTAAAGCTTTTAGTACGATAAATAAGTTCAGTGAGTTTCAAATTTTAATTATACAGTAATTCCTCCCTTTGTTTCTTTTCCCTCAGAAGAAGGGGTACATGTCCAAAGCCTTTTTGACGCGAACAGGTAATTACAACTTAAACTGTGTAAATATAGTGTGTGTATTAAAAATGAAGAAATTTTGTATTTTTGTATTTTTTTTTTTTTTTTGGGAAAAAAAGGAGTATTAGGATTTTAAACAAAAATGTACCTCCTCAGTTAAGGGTTGCGGGGCTAATGAATTGATCCTTTCAGCTACATGTTCAACATTCATCGAAATCTTCTGCATGAACTCAGAGGGGTTCTGTCTATATTCACCAATACCAGAAAGCAGGGGATACCCTGCAAAAAATCTCCTCCAAGACCAAGAAAAAAGTTCATCGCGGAAAAAGAGAGCTAAATGGTACCACAGATGCTGACTTTGCTGCATAAGTGGAGATTTTGCAATGTAACAGACAACAATATGAAGTGGAATTCAAGAACAAGAAGCTAGACAGCAAACCTAGCAATGCTCGGTTAACAGAACTTACCTTTGGGGAAACAACTGCCTGGGCTGCCGAAGAAATGGAAGATACAAGGACGCCTTCCACACCGAAATGGGAGATGAATTCCTGCAAATTCCTTGTCAGGCGGAAAGGGACTGGCTCGTTGAAATCGATTATACCATTGGCATCATATGCAGGATTGAAATCGGTCTGGAATACCTTCCCGCTATTTTTGGCAAATAATATTCTGTCTGGAGACCTACCCCCAATATGCAGAACATATGATAGGAAACATGAAAGGGCCAATTGTATGGTGAATTGCCTTTTGAATGCCCACATGTGGTTTACGTTTGACAGTGTTTTGTACATGTATTTAGAGAATATGCTATCAATAACATTAATTGTGATGTTATGGTAAGCTTTGAGCCGAAGTTCTACTGTAGCACCCGGTGACATTTGACCAGATATTGACTTGTCAAGTTGCTCTTTAAAGTAAGTAACTGGTAGGTCTGCATCTCTACCATTCCTTAAACAATAATGCTCATATACCTCAAGAAATGTGTTGTACTTTGGATCATCTTCAACCATGCAAATCTAGTTAAAGAATAAACTGCTATCAGTGAAGGAAAACAATGAATCATGGAAGTATATTGCACCTAAGCTTGTATGATAGAGGACACCCAATAAAGCTAATTATCTATATTTAAGTGGGAAAAGAGCTTATCTACAAGCCTCGCCTACAATTCAAAATACACGTCATATGCAAATATATGTAGGTACATCAGCACTTGCATCAGACATTCAGACTTCTTATATACAAATAGCTGGATATCATGTATATATAGAAAGGGAGGAGTCAAGGAGGCCAACTAACATAAGAACAGAATAAATTAAGATCACAATGGACTTCTTACCTGTGGCCAAACAGGTATAATAATTGGCGTGTGCACACATATATGGCGACGTCTTGACTCCTTGTGCTTATCAAACATTTGATTTATAGCACGGAAAAACTGTATAATGCTTTCATTACTTCTGGTATTAGTCAACATAGCTGTGACAGCAAAATGGTGCTGGGACCCATCAGATCCAATCAGAGTCAACCGTCGGAAACTGTTGCCATGCCTTCTCTGAACGGACACATCAGCCTTAATCTTGTCCAGTTTAACAGAATGACTGGGCGCAACTTCCTGAATGAATGGAACTTGTAATTTTTAGTACTGAAGTACTAATGCATTCTGATTGTAGTTTATTTAGAATATAAAATCAGGCAAATCTCGGTCCGATTGAGATCCCAGTACAAGATTTGGATTTATTTCAAACAAAATGCTACAAAGACCTCAAACAGATCAAATATGTTGAGCAAAGAGAAATTACCTGATTAATGAAATACTGGCCTGGAATCTCCACATCAATAAAATGGAAGTCACTCAGAACATTGCTTTCTTCTTCCAGCTTCAAGACTGCTGGAAGCTGTTCCTCCATATCGGTCTGCACAACATTTTTCCACTGCTTCAGTCTTTTTATTAATTCACTAATAGATGCTGGAAATGTTGCAGTGCTCTCTGGATCAAGGTCACGCTCAAATTTCTTTTTGTAGTTTTTTACAAAATTAACATGCTTGTTTGTAGAATCTGCAGAGAAACAGGTTCCGCTAATATTGGAGAGCTCCTTCTTGAGAATTTCAGGAACATTTCCAGTAGTGGCATATTGGTGCTTATAACAACGACGGAGGACAGCAGAGATCGCTGCGAATAGCCTCTCTTCTGGTAGAGGAACAAACCTCGAGCCAATTTCTGTGCTAAAAACCTGCAAATATGATATTACATAAAAAAGTCAAGCTTATTAGTTGGTGAGAACACTATAGGATTTTTCACAACATCAATCCATTTGATACCATATTATGCAGTGCTTGTAACATGATTAATAATTCTAAAACAGATATCAGAGTGAGGACAAAAAATTGAATACAACATGTTCTAGACAACACTCCTACATGAACAAAATGCACAAGTAGACTAATTAAGCCACCTCAAGTTCACTAGCAAGATTCGTGTGCTTGCTTTGAAGAGTCCACATTATACACTTAGCAGCATCATAAGCTTTGAGAGCTGAAGCATTTAAACTAAAAACATCAATACGCCCAAATGGATACAGGTTGCCATCAGTTACGGTCGAAGGGCTATGTTGCAAAGGTTTGTGATTCCCAGCATGCATTCCGTCTTGAATAACTGAGGAGCTATCAGGTTCTTGCATGTAAGAGCTTCTACCATGTGGAAACTCAATGACTCCACTTGATCGACCTCCCTGCTGAATCTGATTGTCAGAGGCTAAAGGACCAGAACGTTGACTCGCTAATCTAGTGATATTATCAGACAGTATAGCAGAACCAGAAGAAGAGACATTTAGCTGCACTATTTGTTGACTCGTTTCTGTTCGGCCAGTTTCAAATTTCTCTAAAGTTTTACGCAGCTCAAACAAGTATGTGCGCACCGAGTAATACAATGCCTAACATTATAAAACAAGAGGCAATGCTTAGATATGTAGTGAGGCTAGAATAAACCATGTATAAGAGGAAGAACATGTTACGTATTTTGCAATAACAGAAAAGCATGCCATACCTGTGGATAATAGACAGCAATTTTCAGCAGAACAAGCTTGCAATGTAGGGCTTCTGACCTCTGCAAGGATATTAGCAGCTGAGGGACCCAATAAAGCCAGGCCCAGTGTGGTATTTGGTCCAGGTACTTGTCGAATGCTCTTCCCACAGGTTCATTCGGAGTATCAAATGTGAGAAAGTAGATAACACGAGCTAGATGGCTTCTGGAGTTCGATATACCATATTTTATACCTTGAAGAAAACAGCTAACAGAATATTCTAACCAAATATCGTCAGGTTGTTTTTTGTAAACCTGAAACAAGGATACAACGATACACAAAGATTAAATATAAATATTAAAAGCATGAAGTCATTGAGTAAGAAATTCGAAAACTGCTACCATCTCACAGTAATTTCCCCAGCTAATCCAGCCTTTTGGCAAGTTCTTACAAAGACTGATTGCATTTGAATATGCAGTATTGGCCCCATCAGAATCATTTAGCCTCAACAAGAAATTTCCTTTCAGACGGAAAATCTCTGCTTTGTCTTCAGCAGGAAAGTACTCTAGATTAGTACTGTTAATCAAATTAAGGCCGTTGATAAGTTCCCCCTTCATTTCTAGAAAAGTCTTTAGTTTCTCTTTTACATTCACAAAGGCCTCCTGCAAACATGTACAGAAACTTCTGAAGAATGTATGCTAAAATAAAATAAAGAGTGAAAAATACAAAGTATAACTTAATATACCTTCACATCCATAGTTGGATGTCCATACAAATTTCCCATAATGGACACACATACATCATGTAACCCTTGCTTACGAGCAACACGGGCAAGCTTGTTTATGTTCCACGCCTTGTCTTTATACCCAACGTAATTAAGTTGTGGATTTGAGGCACCAAAATCTTCAACTCCGTGAATTACGGAACTATAGATTTCATTCCTCCATTGAAGAATATCGTACCAGACAGACAAATCGTCCCACTCATTTGCAGTCCTAACTCTCCAGTTGTCAAGTATCTCCTTCGATTCTGCAAATTGACCCTGTGTTCCAAGAGTAGATCTTTTGAGAAGTTGGGAACTTCTACCAATGCATAAAATTGTAGCTGATTCTTGAATCTCAACCAGCTGCTGGAATTGTTGCAAAAGAGGAATTTTGGATTGAAAACAAATATCAGGTAACTGCCACCACTGTTCCAAAGCAAGAGTAACCCCTTTTCTCACTCCATATTCAGTATCGTCCACAGCACTTGTATTCTTTTCATGTAGAAAGAAGTAGGCTTTATTAATATGAGTTTTTAGAGTTTCTTCAACTTGGGTATTTGGAATTAGATGATCTTTAAGGTAGGTCCAATCCGGTTGTTTCCGGAGGCTATCTAACAAAATATCGTAGTTCCCAACAAGTTTTCCAAATTCTGACAAAGCATCCCATTGACCAAGTTGCCGTGAACAATTAAGCCACTGTTCTTCCCAAAGACACATCTCGCCTTTTGAAACTCTGCAAGTACCCAGAGTTGCCTTACCCATGGCCTGACAGAAAATGCTTTGTGCATGCTGCCAGTATCCATGCTGAACAAGTGAAAGTCCAGCCCTTGTTTCTGCTGTGACCGAACGTTTCCTCCATAGTCCACACCTCATATCTTCCTCGTGAAGCAAATGGTAGAGCTCATCCAAAGACTCTGAGCACTTTGCGTCATTTAAAAATAACATTGCATGAGTCTCCAACATATTCAGGGCAATGTTCCATGCATTAAAGGTTTTCCCAATATATTTGATGAGCTCACTAGGCAACCGAGGCTGTGGATGACAAAGCTGAATGCCTTCCAAAAGAGCTTGTACCACGTTAGGCCTGCATGCTTGTTGCTTCTTGTGATAATCTTTCGACAAGAGGGCTAGCATAGGTTTTGCAAGTGCTAACTGTTCATCCTCGCGTAACGCCATCCAAATAGGAGGAATCAACAACACCCACAAATTATATGCAACATTTGGATCCTCTTGGGCCAGCTCTATCAGAGGAATAACAAGATCAGCAACCTGAAACATCAATATAGAAAAAAAAGAAAGAAAACTTTAACCAAAAATTGAAATTGATCAAAAGCTTGTAACACAGCATCCCCTCCATATACTGTCACATGTGCCACACTGTCTCATTCGTGTAAGAACCAAGAACAAGGCCATTGTTAAATCATATAGAAAAAGTGTAAAAGCGTCAAGGTTTGGTTCAATCAAGTCCTTCGAAGATTTGTAAAATAAATATCACTCGGTAGAAAATAAAAAGATTTGGTCCTGAGAGTGTGCCAAACAGACTCGAGCTACATAATAAGTAAAGATGCCTCCACTGACCACCATAATACAATTGATAATGTCATAACAACTGTTAACAATGGATGCGGTAGTACCTGGAGTTGGCTCATATTACTCAGAAACTGCACATGCTTCAGCACAAAGCTAGTTACTAGAGGACACTCCTTGGTAGTTTCTCCGACATCAATATTCATGGATTCCATACAACTATCAGTAAGAGGATTTGATACCAGAAGAGACGGAACTTTCCCCGAGGTTGGTGTAAGCATAAGAGGTGCATCCTGAACTAGGACTGCAAAGAGAAGATTAAGGCCCTGCTTGAGCCAAAAAATATCGCTAACAGGTTCCCAGTCCTGGATCTGGAATATGTACTGCAGTCTGATGAACAGTGTTCTCCCTAGAGAATTATCATGCAAGGAAAGGAATTTCATCCTTATTTCTGGATCTTTTGCCCTCATACCTAGTAAAAATTTTCTTTCTACCTTCTCAAAGACTTCTTGGCATAGAGAAAGTGGATATCTGAAAGTTAAGTTGTTAGCTTTAATTGTATCTCATAATTTAGAAAAATAAACAGAACACGTGCTACTTACTTATTTTTATTAGAACACAGTTCATAAAGAAACTGAAGATATTTTTTGTCCCACTCTTCATGGAAACTTGGCGGACGATTTTGTTTTTGAACCTCTGAGACACCCTGGAGGAGAGAAACTACTTCGTTGGAACTAAGAATATTATAAGGCTTGTTGCTTACTTCATGCTCAGTAGAACCTTCTTCAGTCCACTCTTTGATTGCATCAATTAGGCATAGGAGGACAGAAGAATCAGTATTCTTTTCCGAGAGCAAAAACATCACAGTCTTGGTCACAGTTTGTTTGCAGACAGGAACAATCATAACTTTTCTGTTAATAAGTTGTACCACAGACTTCAGATTAGCATTAATAATTCGCAGATAGTCACCTCGTTGAGAAGATACGAGTGCAGGATTTGGACGGGTTCTCTGATCCTGAAACAATAAAAAATGAATAAACATGATATACTAGTGGCAAGGACTTGTGTTGCAAGCATTACTTAGACTGCTCAAAAGACCAGAAGCAATTTCCAAGTGTGCATGAAAAAAGTCAGCAGATATCACATATAAAGAAATGCAAAATCATTTGCCGGGGGGAAAAACTGCTCAACATCGGCAATTTACATTGTGCTATGTTGAACTTGGGAAATGCTACATAAGAGTGTATCCACCAGGCATAATTTTGGGAACAGTTATGTATATGAAAAGGTAAAAGAAATGATGCACAAACTACGGAAGCCAACACAAACGTAGATTAACAAAAACAAACAGTACAGAATTGAAGGAAATCAACCAAATATACAAGTATGTAATATCTATAGACGGAAATGAAGCCATTGATGTCTCACATGCGAACCAGTTGGCAATCTTAATTCCTGAGCCAGGTGCTGAAGGACATGAACCACATTATACGGCTGTATTAGGTCATCTTGCATCTCAGCCAGCAATTTAACGATGTACAGCACAAAGCTGATTGCTTTGGCAGACATATCTTTCTTAGCTATATGCGGAGTTGCAACAGCGACAAGGTACTTCTGTATTATATCATTGACCTTGGTATATAATTCCTTCACAATTTGTGGTGTACTTGCAGCTTCCAAAGGATATGCTAAGATAACCATCTTTAATAGCGAGCACCACAAATCTCCAGCATCTACATTTTTATACTTGAGACAAAGCTCGAAAATCTGCAGCAATAAAGCAATTATGTAAAGAACAGATATTCCATGACAGAGTTGTATGCTACATGGAAGTTTCTGCATGCTTACTTGAAAAATGTAGTTGCAGTTTTTCTGGATTATAATATGCAGTTGTTTTTCTAAAATCTTATTCAGCACATCCAGCCCTTGTATTAGAGCTGCTGCAGGGTCCTTTGCTTGAGTTAATTGACTACTGCACAACATCTTTTCTAGATAATCAAACTTGATGCCACCACATGGCCAAACATCTAAAGCTTCAGAAAGTATCTCCAATGCTTCTTTGTAGATCCTAGTTCCTTCATTGTCCTTTGTCTCTGTTGTGCATGTTACCTAAATAAAAAGAACAAAACATCGATGACAATTTGTGTGGTCATTTGAAAAAAGAAGGAAAAGTGTAGCCACACACACTCTGTTTTGTGAAACTTTAACACAGATCTACATGAATGAAATAAAAGTACATTGAACACTTAATTGAGATTATAACATTAATGTAGTGGAAGCAGAGCATATTCACGAGCAGTAAAACCCTATTTTGGGAGGTGGGTCCATAATAATAATCATTACATTAGTGAATTTCATTTATAGCCTGCTTTGGGAATACTAAACCTTCAATAGGAATTACTACATTAATAAAATAATGGAGAGTAACATTATCCTAATCTGGAAATGTGGAATCCTTGATGGGAATTGCTACAATGATGAAGAGAAGTTTTATATAGAAAAGTTATACCCTGATCATGGAAATGGTATACCCATAATAAAATCATTACATTATTAAAGTAAAGATTCAACATGTCCAGCATGTTCGTTTAATCTCCGTGGTTGACATTATGTTTTATTTCAAACCAACCTGTATATATCCACTTCTATGTCTTTTTGCTTCATTACTATGGGATTACAATAACTTCTCTCACTAGCTAGGTACTATAATCTCATAGAAATGGATTAAGATTGTGATTAAGATATACTTCTATGGGATAATAATGCTTTAAATCTAGAACAAATTACTGATAGTTCAGGGACTACAATCGCCTAAAACAAACATGGCCATAGTGTGTTATTACACTAAAGAAACGTAATGAAAAACTTAAAGATGCAGAATAAATAAACTAATAGTTCGGGGATTAGAATCGCCTAAAACAAACATGGCCATAGCGTGTTATTACACTAAAGAAACATATAGAAAAACTTAAAGATGGAAAGGGTACCCCTAGCTGAAGATTGGGCTAGGCCACTAGGGGCATATCCATCTGATATAATCATAGGAACAAGACAAGATGTTTGTTATAATGGAGCAGAGCAACTTTACCAGTAGATTTTAAGCGGAAAGAGAAGACAAAACAAAAAGAAAAAACTTACCCTTATTAGAAAATTAATAACCATTTCCTCCATTGCTGCATTAAGTTTGAAGTCTTTACCATGTTCAACAGACTGTATGCTTTCTGGATTGGGAATCATTGAAGAAACACTAGATGACATGCATTCAACCATCAACCTCTTAGGTGGATCTCTGAAAACTGCAGATTCATCGTGTAGATGCCTACTATCTGAATCAGCAAAGCTATGACCAGAGCTGTTACCATTTTGGTTAGGTACCTCACCTTCCGGTGGCACCTTATTCTCATCTTGTCTTTGTCTTTCCCAACTGACGACTAAGCCAGCAAGAACAATTGCAAATTGACGGTTCGCTTTCGTAGCAGTAGAAGTCAATCCAATCCGACTGAGAGAATTAACCATTAGTGGTATGAATAGGGATCTGTACTTATAGAAGAGATGAGAGTGCCGGACAATAAGCTGAAAAATGTGGACCATATTCGGAACCGTATGTCCTTCTTCCACTAGAATTGTCTTTGTGCAACGTATCCAACTTGGCACATCAGAATCAGTAGGAAGCAGTGTTTGTGGAAGAACCGGCACTAGCGTATCAAGTGCTTGGTTGACCATTTCAGTATATTCTTGTTGGCTTGAACGGAGAAGCACAGAAAAAACCTGCATGTTTGAGATTTTGTCAACACGATAGCATGGTCAATTTAGTAGTATAACAAGACCGTAGAAAAACAGAGCAAATACTTGAACATGATTATGCTTTACTTAAATTGGAGAATGTAAAACAATAAAACTGCTGCTGGTCAGGATCCATTTTGCCATCTTCCACAAAACAAAAGGCAGAAAGATACATGTTCCAACATAACAGAATATTTTTCTGTAGGTTCTATAGATTATCTTGGGGTTCTATGGGGCAAAATGGCCGTGCTCCATCAAAGGAGTCAGCTGCAGCTCAGTGTAAGCTTTTAAAACCTTGGTATTGATTATACCCACAGGCTTGAACGGATACTTTTGATGGGTATTTTACCCGGCCCGCCCGACCCGATCCAGTCCCCGCTCCGTTCCGGTCAGGGAGGGAAATTTTTCAGGTTTGGGGCGGGGATCGGGGAATTGTATAGAAAAAATTCGGGGAATGAGTCGGGTCGAGGAACAGGTCCCGCCCTGGTCCCCGTTCCCCGATTTATATATTTAAGAAAAATAAAATATTTATATATGTATATTCACTAAATATGAATTTATATAATTTATATGTATTGTTATAGTTTAAATTTTTTAATCTATTTCACCAATTCAAAATTTTCATAAATAGAATATAATAGAGTATATTACAGAGTTGTGGCCGAACCTAATCATGTTTAGCATTTTCGTGGCTGGAGTTTCAAATTTGCAATATAGCAACCAAATATTAATTTAATATTTTAAATAGGTGTCTAAGGACCACTTTTTTGAGGAAAAAAAAACTACTTTTTGTTCTTAAAAAATTGGCGCCATTATCCACCTTTCCGAAGAGTTAAATCAGAAAGTTCAACCAACATTTTGCAATCTACTCAAAATAATTTAATAACAATAATTCTAATCTTATCTTCTATCTTGTATAAAGTAGATGTTACTTCAAATTGTTGTTTAATTAAGATATTAAATTTAAAACAGACATTACATATCAAGATTTATCCAATTAATTTTATTAGAAAATTAGTCATAAAAATTTTATTTGAGAAAAAAATAAGAATCCCCTAGTCCCCGTGGGGATCCCATTCCATGTTTAGGACAGGGATCGGGTTCTGGGATTGGGTTTGGTGATTGGGGCAGGGATACCACTCCCCGGCCTCGAAGAGACCCGATGCCTATCCTAGTACTTTTCGTGTGAACATAGGACCGATTGTGAGAGGTTGGTGAATCTGGTAACACTGTATATCTGGATCACCATGACATCATGATTGAAATCCTTACCGACCAAGTATTTTATTTCCTTAACAGTTCTCATATTGGTCCCTATTTAGTTTCATAATAGCAAACAAATTATGAGCTTCAAGAGTAGCATGTAGACAGACACTGCATGTGAATAAAGTCACCTGGAGTATAATTTTTGTTGGAGCTTTGTAGCACTTGAAGAAGTGGCAAGCATTAAATAATGCCCACCGCTTGCTAGCACAATCTTCTAGCTTGAGATGGATCCAGCAAAAATTAAAAATTTTCTTCCTATGATGAAGAAGGCCGTCAGGGAGATACTTAAGAAATAGCGAAGAGAGATGGAAAAGCTCAATCCTTAGAGTTTCACCATAATATGTAAACACCTATTCAAAGAACATTCATGAGAGCATAGACAGACAGAAGTTAAAAAAACCTTCACAAGTAGACAAATGGGAAATAAAAAACTAAAAGCCACTAATGTATACAGAGAGTCTGTAAGAATAGTGAAATGTACATCTTTGGGAGGATCGATGAATTGGTCAAAAATTATATCAATCATAGTTGTGTCTAAAACTTCCCCAGTCTGGCCATTCTGAAATGTGTATTTTAAAACTGGAAATATGAGCATTTGCATGATAAGCACTAAGTGATCTTCGCATAATTTTTTTGAGCGAAAAATGTCAAGAAATTGCAGCAGCAGTCTCTTCTTCATATTAGGTGAATAAATCTCAGATACCTGAATAAGAAATGATGATGTTAAAAATGAAGAGGGGGAGAAGATTCAATATCTGATATATACAACAATAATATTATTGATTTTAGCATTGCGTTTTCATGACCGTACCTCGATATTATAGAAAACCTTTAAAAATGTATAATTGAAACGGGTAGGAAACAGGAAGATTGATAGCATATCAAATAGCACGCTATATTCATTGCCATCATGGCGCAAGTAATTCAAGAAGCATTTGACTAGCCATTTGGTTTCCTTGGCCTGAAATTATCAGTAAAGTTTTAAAGACTATATTAAGCGCATAATAAAATCTCAAACAAAAAAAGGGTCTATAATCAGCAGCTAGCACACTGTAACACTTGGATTGTAAATATTTTGAACAAAATTATTATCCTATTCACCTAGGAGTCTACACTAAGACATGATAACAAGAAAGAGAACAATAAGTTCTGCCAGGAAACACAGAGAAAAGTTTGGAGCTAATATTGCTACCCACCTCTGAAAATTCAAGCTTAGAAAGAAAATAATCATTGTTCCTACCTTGGTACACCTTGGCATTCCGCTCTTTCAAGAAACTCAGTTTAAATTAGACGAAGGACGGAAAACACATATCACTATCCATAGATTTAACAAATCTATAAATTCATTGTCAGGGATTAATAATTAAGGTAGCAAAGATTTGTTTTTGGGAGGAAACCCTGATATATTTATTAATTTTGCAATGGCTAAAAAAAATATTTGTGAGGGCACATGCCCTGCGGTCTTCCTAGATCTCTCCTCCGCTAGAACTAACATGGATTAAATTATTCGAAGTCAAACATTTAAAAACTGTAATAAGTCAATGTGGTAACTGACACTTGCCAATGATGCTCACTCATCTCTGAACCTATTCTAGTCGAGTCAAATGGGGAATGCAAGTACATAACTGTAACGAGTCAATGTGGTAGCTGATTTCTGATTATGTTTTATGAAAAAGTTTATGCCCACCCGTGTTTTGCACAGGTTTACCTGCTAGTATGTACATACTCTAATTTCTAAAGCAACAAAACGTCCACTTTCAGCATGGAAACGATTGGAAAAAAAACATGAAGAAAGAACTGGGTATATTTTATGTAGGATCTTAATCACTATCTTTATGATAGTCTAAACCACATCAAACTTACTTGCACCAAGGTCAATTCTGGCTCATTCTGTAAGAGTTCAATTCTTGCAGCTGAATTCCACAAATTGACCAACAAGTCAAACACAACACGATTATTTTGTAACCATAGAGGCAATAATTTAACCAATGTTTTTATCAGACAAAGACCCCCAAAGTATGAATCTGATATTGCAACGGGGGTTGTGGCTGGAGTATTAGAACAATTAAATTGGGGATATTGAAGTCCATCAACTGATGAGGAGCCAGAAGAGCCAGAAGAAGATTTCTTAGCAACTGGTGCTTCATGCTGTGGTAGAATATTAGGAAAAGCACTTGCAAGAATCTTTGCAGCAGAGTTTGCAAGTTCATCCCTCAAGGGCTGGCCAACATTTGACTTTATCATGGACACAAAGCTGGATGACAAGAGAAATTAGATAATTAAGTAGTAAAACAAGAACCATTTGATAATCACTAATGTCAATTTATCCATACCATTGGAGGTATTTTGTCTGACATAAGCGAGCAAGGAAATAATCCACAGCAACAGTAGGGTGACTATTTAGAAATTTAGTAAGCGGGCTGCGGTATGGACTATTCATCTTGCTATGAAACTGTCCAGAAGGAAGGGCAGCTTCCAAGTCTAAAGTCACAGTTACAAGCTCAGATAAGAACTTGGATGCATCCGAAGGAAGATGGTAAAAAATCTCAAGAATAGCTGCATGAACGAAAACAAACACTTTAAATTCAACACACACACACACACATATCTAGTGTCTCCGGCACTGAAAGTTTAATGATGTAAAAAAGAGAGGGGTTGTAATATGTGTCTCTAGCAATAAAATTGTAAAAATTAGTCAAAGACGAGAAGCCAGCCCATATTTGGTTGGAGCAAATGCTTATATAAGATTTAATAGTATAGTCGAGATATAAGATAAAGACATGTGCAGGGAACAGAATATAAAACCTTGGTGAGACCTCGGTACTTGTAATGCTAAACAATGTGTTTCAGAATTATCTATTGCAGTCATACAACAGCACCAGTAGTAAACATACAACAAAATAGACCAGATAATTTCCAGAAATATTTTGAATAAATAATACTCACCAGATGCTATTTTAACTTCGTCGCCCGTGTTCCATGACTTCTGACACTGTGCGAGCTTCTCAGGTTCCAACAAACTCTTGAGGTGGAGCAACAATGTGCCACCCAAAGCACTGGTGAATAAACTAGACAGAAGTTCAAATAGGTGTGCTACACCTTGTAAAAACGGTAGGCTGAGATTTTTTATTTGCTTTAAGTCATTTAGAATAGGCCTTACGTTGGTCAGCAGAAGTTTTCTGGATATCCTTCGTTGGCAAATGGTCTATGAGATTACAGACAAAATGTCCAGATTGAATTTGTAATTAGTAAAAAAGAAGAGAACTAAAAAAACAAGCTGAAGCTATCTATTATACAGAAAGCCAGACGCAGATCAGCATCTAGAGAGAGGTACATTTTCTACTGGATTAAAAGCTAACTTTAAACTATAGTTCAGTTTGATCAGATATACCATAATATCATGAATTGCTTGACATTTTAACTTGTGTTCAAAAGTATCTTCTGGAATAACTATTTATAGTCTAAACATATGTCAACATTCAGATTCAGACGCATAAAGTAATAAACACATTAGAAAAAGTATCACAGACTCAGTTTTCAAGTTGGTCACTGGCTTAACTTAACAAACATAAATACACAGATGTGTAAGAGCAAAGTCATGTAATGAAGAAGCTTGCATAAGAAATAGCTTCGAACCTGTCTTATGCTCTCTTTGGCAACAATACTTATTTCTGGAACTTCACTCCAAAGTGATTTGAAGAACATGGCAATAATAACTTCCCGCAAGGGGGAAAGCTTTTGACTATTAAACTCTTCCCTTTTTATTGAAGTGGATAGAAGCTCAATGGAGAGTGCACGAAGTCTAATTAGTGACCCAACCATCCCTGGGCTCACAGACTTGACAACCGAAAAATTTTGTTCAGTCCCAGCTATTTCCAGTGCTTCTTGCAGCACACTTACTAGTTCTTGAGTCACCTTAATAAAAGGCTTTTGCAAGGACAGGCAGAAGTTCAAGGCAGCAACTATATGAACCTATCATCAGTGCACAAAAGTTAGAGAACATAACAGTTCAGTTCTGAAACAAGAAACGCTTACTTTCTACAACAAGGTAACATGAAATTCCTTTCTCGTCTATGGCTAATTCAAGTAGATTTAATATCTCTATATTTAATTAGGTTGAGTATCAACACATGACAGTTCCAATAAAGTTTTTTTTTTTGCCAAATAATTCCAATAAAGTTAGTGTAACTATTTCTTTGAAATTTTTAGATTCTCCTCAAAAGGCGATGAGTTAGTAGTTTTACACAGACAGAGTGATAAGAAATTTATGGGCAGCCAAGAAAAAATATTACCTGCTGATTAACAGGTCTTGAACGTAGCTTGCGCGTTATAAGAGGTTGCAGCAAAGGTTTGTAAAAAGGTATAAGCAACTCAGACACCTTGCTTCCTGTTCTACTTGCCAAAAGCTCCATACAGGACTGCGCTATATTTATAACATCAGTAGAAGCATTTGTGTTAAATAACTCAGAGGCAAGGTATTCAATAACCCCTTGAAGGCTTTCGCGGCAGGCTTCCCTATTCGCTTCATCAACAGTACTCAGAATATTGAGAACCTGCACAAGCACCAGGACTGTGTCCTCCTTCTCTTTTCGAGCAGATAAAGGAAGCCTTTCAACAACGTATACCAGTCCACGAACAATCTTGACTTGAAAAAGACACAGAAATTCCAAGGTGACTTTATCAATTAAAGCACCAATTCCCTTCACTCCTCCTATCTGTGCTTGCCATGTACTTGCATAGCAACAATGCAAAAGTTGGGGTAAAAGTTTCTCAAATACAGCCACCCGAACACTTGGAGATGGCAAACGAAATGTGTCAGCAGATGGATTAGAGACCATAACTGGTGCATGTTTTGAGCAAGCAAGTAACATAGAAGTCTCAACAAATATATTAAGTGTGCTAAGAGCAGCTCTAGAGTACATTCTATTTTCATCAGCCAGCACATCTACTATTGCGTCTAAAAACATTGTTGAGTCGAGCTCCATAAGATTGGAAGATGAACAACAGCTTGATATTCCACCTGATGAATCTGCCAGGGGAGCAGTCGCACTTGAGCTTTTAGATGAATCACTTTCGATGTGGAATAAGATTGCAAAATGATGACAGATACTTGCAACATAATCATCGGGAGTATCAAGTAGATCAGGTTCAGTACTGGTCGCAATGATGGTAATCAGAAGAGTCTTCAACAGAGAATTCTCAGCTAATAGCTGAGTCCTGGTTTTGATAGACAAGTCAGCCTACAAGGAATTTTTGTTAGTTAATGAAACTGAAATTATGAAACCAAAAATTAATATAGATTTTTATTCAAACCAAATTATGTGTTTTAATAATTGAATTAGGACAATTATTTTCTTCTTAACAAGTACGTGGATGAGGTGACTAAAATATTTGCACGTCAGATACACTCAACAAGAAAGGAATAAAATAACATAAATTGTAGTAACAGTTTCTAAGTATAGCAACTCCTTACTAATCATCTATGCAACGCTCAACTCTCAAGGGAGTTGCACGGTTGATATTTAATTCAAGTTCACTCAATAACCAATGTAAAAAATGGCAGTGATACCATGCCAAAAGACAATGAAATGTACTTACAAGTACACAGATTAAACCAGAGACCAGAGCTACACCCGTGCAATGCAAAATTTGTAAAGTTTGCACAATATTTTGTCTGTCTAATATCAGCAGTTGTGCTTTCCATTTGAACATTCATAATCAAAGACATGAAGAGAACTTTATGTGCTAGCTTATTGCTCAATGACATAACCTTTTCATCATATTTCTGATAATATTCAACTCATTTGACATCATAAAATAGTAAATTTGCTCATAAAATTTTCTACGAATCAAAACGATAAAAAGTTAAATTTTTTGCCACTCAGTTCTTAAGTAAGCTGGATACAAAAAACCAAATACAAGAAGAAAAATGATTATTCAAACTGAAAATCAACACAGATAAATCCTCAGACGTACATTATTGATACAGGAAATGAGAAACATTCAAACATATCACACAAGCTA